>LPNX011152856.1:818623-881282 GCA_001517045.1 Pseudotsuga menziesii | reverse complement strand
ATGCCCTTTTCATTCAACGTTGCACTGTCGTAGCTGGTTGTGGTTTATTTTAATTGATGTGCGTGTTTACATGATGCCGAATTATAATGTGCCAAATAGCACAAGATTCCACCGGCAACTACCCTATTGCCGAAACATACACAACCAAATCGATGGTGGGGATTTTGCCTTGAGCTCCTCACCATGATTAATTACAATATATACATCATGCAAACGGGGTCAAAACCAGGGACATTACAGACAAGCTTGATGAGAACCAAGCACTTGATATTTTCCATATTAAACTTGAGTTGTTCTCTAGAGGGAGTCTCTTCTCCATGGAATAGTTAGATGAGATCACCTTAGTTGGATCAGCTAGTGATGAAGAAGATACAACCATAAGTTTGGTGGATGAGAATTGTAGAGATAGGAGTTTGGCTCACAATTATTTACCCCACATCTTTAATTCAACAACATAATTTGGGGATGAAGATGGGGTGAAAGGATTTTCCTTGTTGATTCCACATGAGGAGCAGGAGGTTTCCATGGGTGTTCATGGTGACTTAATGAATGCACCATTATCTTCCCAGCAACAACATAGGAATCCACTTGCATTCTTTAATGACTCTGTTATTCACTTGCGTCCATTGAGTGGACCTAGTGGCAGAGAGTTGAGCCATTGGAGTTGTACACTAGTTCCATGCTTGGGAAATCATAAGATTTCTATAGATGAAGAATACTCATGGATAGAGAAGGTACCTGAGTGCATTCCACCTAGAACCAACAACCATCATCTTGATTTCAATCCATTTGAATCCAGTAGCAGAAAATTCTATCCACCTATGGATATATGCACTTCACAGTTTGAGATTCTAGGAGGTAAAAGTTCCTTTTGTAAATTTATTCATACCTCTAATACTGTCATGTTTTGTGATCAAAATCATAGGCACATACTACTTCCATTTGATGCCATTCATCCACATATAGATTGGGTGGAATATTACATGTCACACATGGAGTCTTATTGCAGAAATATTTTTTCTCATGATTAGTGGAAGCCAACTAAGCAAGCAAACTACAAAGATAAATTTTTGAGACATATATATTGCACAAGGTGGCCTCTGTGGAGGAAATACACACATTTGGATGGATTCTTGCATCCTTTTACCAGTGGCAGAGAGTTGACCTATTGGATGTTTTAACCTGGGGAAGCACTTTGCTTTCTACTTGGTTTGGTTAGATGGGGTTTCCTTCCACTTCCTTCCTGGATAAAAGGACACATGATTAAGATGTGTGCCCTAGAGGGTAAAAAATTTTATTACATCAATGTAGGTTCCTTAGAAACATCAGAAAAAATTTCTGAGCAGTGGCATGAACATGTATGGCTACTAAATAATGCTCTCAATATACATGGAGGGACAGGGCATAACCATATGTGTCTTCATAGCAGCAGGGATGTGAGTTCCAGTGCTAGATTGTTCATGGATTTTCATACTTTGGAGAGGCTCAAAATGATTTGGCCCCATATTGATAAGTTCCATGCTTGGTGGGAGAGTCTCAAAGATGTTCAGTTTGGCATGGGGAGTAATCAATTTCTAGTGTGGTGGTGTGATTTTCACTTCCTCATTTTCATCCTATGTGATGATGAATATTTATTGTTGTTACTGATGTTTGGGAGGATGCAGTTGAAACATTAGGACCCTGACATTTCTTGGAATGACATCTTTACAAAAGTGGAAGGAACATTTGGATCCTTGCAAAGGAGGCACCGGGATCGAGGCATTCTACTCAATTATCTTAACTAGGTGAAAATTTTGTGGAAGGATGGTTAGTCATTAGGTAATTACTATAATTAGAATGATGTGGTGGAAAGGGTTTCCCAGTGAACATGCCACTTGGGAGGGTGAACACATTTTCCAGCACTCTGGATTGATATTCCTTGAGGACAAGCAGACTTGGGAGGGGAGGATTGTAATGCCCCTTTCTTGAAGGACATTAAGTGTTGACCATGTCAAGTGCCTAGGGTGGGTATAAAATGAATTAAATGAAATATTCCTAGGGAATTTTGATTAATTAAATACTAGAGAGGCATGCATAAATTAATTTCCTAATTATGGTTATTTGTGTGTAATTAAGTAATTATTGTGAGAAATAATTACATGTGGAAATGAGTTGTCAAGACAGGGGGGATCATTAGGAAATCCAACTTTCCTAAGATAAAATATAGCAATTGTACAAAAATATGACAAAATAAATCTGTCATAAAAAATATGGAAACTGTCAAAAGCAGGGAAAAGCAAGGAAGTTTTAAAACAAGGAAAGTGCAGGAAAATCAGTTAGGCATAAAGCAAGAAAATTTTGGTCAAGGAGGGCACAATTTCCAATTTGGTGAAAGGATGAAAGCAAGGAAACATCATCATTCATAAAGAAGACACATTTTTCTCAAGGAAGACGCAATTTCCACTTTGGGTTGAATGATGCAAGCAGGGAAACATCATCTAAATGATATAATTGTTATTTTCCTCAAGGAGGGTGCATTCATGGATTAGGGTTAGGGTTTGTAAGTGGGTAACTTGCTCAACTGGTGGATGACTTTCTCAACAAGTCACTCAAGTCTATAAAAGAATGCTTCCAACTCCATTTCACAAAATTTTACCATTAATATTTTTATGTTGATTGAAGCATAACTTCTTTTCTGAGTGATGTGCCTCAACTACCTTGGGTGATGCACCCCAATCCTTCCTAGTCTCTTGTCTTCTCTCTTCTATTCTTCATTGCATCCAAAGAGAGTCAAGGAACAACCATTGAATACCAATATAAAGCTAAAATTTCAGCCATTCAGCCTTGTAATTCGATCTCAGTGAAGGAGACTTCACTTATGCTCTCAAGATTCAGATTGGTGTCGGGTGTTGGTTTCAAGCCTCCATTCTTCAGTCTTGGGAACCATTAAGGGAGATCATCTCCTAAGATTATTCTCTCTATATTAAAATTTTTATCTCTTATACACGACAATATTTCTGATCCATGGGGTTGTAATGCCCAAATTTATGTGAGAGAGGCATTCCAATGCTCATTTAATGAGCCTTTTGTAAGTCTTCATGTACTGAAAGTGATGCCATGGTTAAAATAGTGAAATATGAGTTTTCTTCTGTTAAATTTGGTATATGCTTGCATATGCTCTTTAGCTGGTCAAATTTTTCTAGTTTTTAATGTCATGCATGTTCTGTAAGCTCAAATTCAATTATGTAAGTTTCAGAAGTTTGTAAATTAAAAAAAAATGAATACAACTCTTAGAACCTGATTTTATTAAGCTTCAATAGTTCTTTGAAAGACTCATTTGCGCATGAAATCTCTAGGACAAATTCCTAGTTTTTTCTCAAACCCCCTCAAACTATTACAAACTGTTCCAGAACTATTTTGAACCTGTTTAAATGATATTTTATTCCTAAACAATGAATGATAACTCACCTAATCCTTCCATATCCTTGGTTTCTTGGAATTGATTGTTCTAATCTTAGTTGGCACTGATTGGGACACCCATAAGCTTGGTAGTAGACTTCAGCCTCGTTGATGCTCGAAACATAAAAGGGCCCAACATCTAGGTGCTTAGGGATCTAAAATTTCAGTTTCCAAACGTTTAATTTTGTTTCTCCCATTAACTCCCTGCCACTCTCAGTTTTTTTTCATTACTTCCTATGTCTTTCATTGTCAAAGAAAGTGCTCAATCAGCTAGTAAATTTTTATTCATATTTTGATAATATCAACAGTAAGAGATAATATTCAGAATTGATTTAGATCTGGGATATTACAAATTCATATATTTAACTTGGTACTTACCTAATTGATTTGAACATATACAATAAATAATTATTACCTAATTGATTTGAACATATACAATAAATAATTATTACAACCATTGTACGTATATAAATATCTATGAGTAAATGAAAAAAATATAAGAAATTATGCAACAATTATGACCTATTTGATGCTACTGCGTTTAAGAAAATTGTTGTAAACAAATACCTGGAACAATCATCACCAACCTTATGTGTTCCCTCTTTATTGACATCCATGGAGGAATGTTATTGTTGATAACAAAAATGGGCCACACCGAATAAATAGATTTCATATCTATAAATGGATTGAAATCATTTGGTTCTAATGAAATCCTAGCATTATGAGGTTCTTCTTTGAAGTGTATCCATTTTTCCTCCATGTCTCTAAATGCAAAACTATTTGCAGGAATTCGAAGAATTCCATCTTCACTTCTATTTTGTGCATGGTAATCCATAATTTGTGTTATTCTTTTGCACATAAATAGTCGTTGCAAACGTGGAATCATGGGAATATAACGAAGAACCTTGTGAAGCACCTTTTTTGTTACATTATATGTTCGATATCTACTACTATGAAATTCTAGGAATTTCTTTTCAAATTCATATTATTTATGATATATAATATGATCATTAGGGCATGCAACAATTGCTTGATACTCCATTCCAATATATTTCATGACGAAAGATAAATATCGACATCTACGAGGTAAAATATTTGAAGGTGGTAACAAAAATTCAACTATAAATCTACAACAAATAAAACTGGTTAATATAAAGAATATTAATGGCACATATTACATACTTATTAATTTTATTGATGACCTAACAATAAAAATAGACAAAAAATTATAACCTTTATCATGATGTATATGTGATGAAATATATTACATACCTTAACATCTGTGTGACTGATGTGTTTGAAAAATTGTTCATAACCTTCAAGTTCATTACCAGCAATATAGTAGAGAGAAGAGTTGTGTTGGAGCCTTCATAAAGAGGTTTGTATACCTTGTAATCATGAGCATCATCAAATTCGTCGTCTTGATCATCATATTTTCCAGTATTAAGTGTATCATGGATCAATGTATTTGTACTGTCATATTCAACTATGCTATTAGCATGAACATATTCTTCCATATGATCATTAACTTGATCTTCAATATTAGCTCCATGTTCCTCTCGCTCTTGTCCAACCACATTATCTGTGTGATATGTCGACCTAGGGGGGATTTCCTTTACAATTACGACCAATCAAGATATGTTAGTGTATATATGACAAATATTAAAATGATACATATATATTTACAAAAACAATCAACATAAACACATATAATGAACAAATTACCAATGGACGATATTTGTGTCCCCCTTCAACATGTCCATTATCCATAAAATGTATTTTAGCTGATGTTAAACTTATTCTTATCATGCTAAAGCCACTACATTTACTACAAGGACAATACCATTTCCCTTCATCCTTTCTTTTCACTCCATCCCACAATTTAGCATGTAATTCCCGATTTTGTTTCATAGGAATGTTATGTGACATTTTCCTTTACCAATATTAAAAAATCAAGCTCCACACTTCAACTATCTGTAATTATAGTAACATGTAAAATAATCTTAGTTTTTTTCACGAAAAACAGTCCCAGTAAGCTGTACAAATTATTGTTACTATAGCAAAAATGTCGAGAGGTTTCTAACATTTCAAGTTTTTATAAAAGAGTTTCCGTCAGATCTCGAACAAATGTGAACATATGACCATTGTGGTAATAAATAACGAGATTGATTAACTAAAAAGGGAAACGGTAAAATAAATCTAACATTCGACGTATATTTCCTAAACGTCCACAATCTGATGAAAAATATTACAGGTGTCAAAAATCTGACAATGGTTGGGAGAAAATTGGAATAAACTGATGAAATTTTCAAATTCAATAGGTAATATCCAATGATACAGTCATTTTTTTGGTTTCATTGGAGAATGCCCTCAAATCTTGTGTTCAAATGTAGTTATGAGTAGATCTGCATGATCTACCCTTTGGACTGGCTAAGATGGATAAATTTTTCCATCGAATCCAATATGGTCAAGGTTTTCCATCCTCAACACCCAAAAGGATCAGAGAGCTCTCAAATCAATTTCTCAGAAGTGAATAATAATAATGGATGTTGAGCAAAACCACTTGTTGAGGCCTGGAAAATCGCAGGTAACAACAGTTAAGGATTCTCCCCAACAAATGTTCTCAACTATCTCGTTACTATTTGGTATGGGGAATCCGTCCGGTTTATGGTCCAACTACCGTAGGTCAAGTAACAAATTAAAATGTTTTACCGGTTACGGTCCGGTCCACCGTGTATATTTTAGTTTTTTGTGTTTAAGTTATGATGTGCAAGTGCCTAGCTAAAATGCAAATTGATAGAGAAAATGAGGAGTGTCACAGTGTGATGCACAGGTTCTTACCTCTCGCCTTAACTGTCTCACATCTAAATCACACACGACAAGAAACTAAATTTAACTAACTAACCTATCCCTAGGGAGAAAAATTATCAGTTATCAATGAGTAATGTATTTCTGCGCATGCATTAAGAAAAATTACAGATAGCTGTTACTTATTTCAAAACACATGAACGTTAATAGAAATATGAACAACAAGATAGCTTATTGTTTATGACAACCTTCATTACTCATAGTGGAAATTTCACAGAATAAACTAGAGTGCATTTATAACATCAACAGAGATTCAATGAGTTAGAACGATCTCACAGTTAATGGACATAAGATGAAAATGAAATAGTTCACATTCAACTGATCCATAGCAAAGCATTTGAAGCATTCCACCAAACTTTCTCCAGCAGAAACTTGTAATTATTTATTGTAAAATGAAGTAGTTCTTCTTACAATATACTCTCACAAATGGCCTGCGAAAGAAGTCCCCCCTCTACATCTAAACTCTCCTATATTTATACCCCCAAAAAAAACACCTTTGGGCTGCCCCTCGATGACCTTTGGGATTCCTCAACCTTTCAGTTTCAAAATTTTGTCTTGTAGTATGTGCTCATAATTTATACAATATGTTACATTTTAAATTAAAATTTAAGAGCACTTTATGAAGAGGGACCAGCTTGGTCGCTGATGAACTTTTTCCAAGCCTGGGCCTCTGCTGCTATCGATCTGCTTCGTAATCTGTTGGTCTTTTTGAGATCCTGTTAATATCAAACCCTCTCTTTCTTCTTCTCTTTTCTTTATCTCTGCTTCTTCATTTCTCTTTCTCTTCCTTCCTTGCTGCCTCCTCTGCAGCTCTCTTTCTTTATTCTTCCTCATTCTTCAACCAATTCTCTGCCTCTTCTGCTTTTGTCTTTTAGACATATCTTCTTTACAGCAATCACCCTGTCATAAACATAGCATGTCCTTAGACCATTTATCTTTTACGAAAATAACAAAAAACTGTATCAGTCTATTTACCTCCTCGATATGCATTATATAAAATAAACTATACACAGTATTAATGCATGAAAAGGCAAAGAAAATCCTACAAGTTTGTGTCTTAAAATCCTCTAAGTCCACCGTCTGTAATTAAAATCACAACCCCAGTAGAACAGACTCCTCCTCTTGATCCAGGCCGCATCTGAACTAACTCGATATCCTCCGATGAAAGCATGAACCACATTGCCACTACTGCTAATCTCCAAAATAGTAGACTCTGCACTGTGCTCCTCATTGTATATAATCCCTTGGTGAAAAAGAGTCGGCGGGAAAAAACCATATCGGCGGGAAAAAACCCTATCGGCGATCGAAAACACTAGACATTGGGAGAATAGTTCACTAGACAGCCACATCGGTGGGCATTAAACCAACTGTGGGTTTCGCGAATCAAAAACTTGTCGGCAGTTGGAAGCTCTAAACACTATGTGTTAGCAATTCAAACCTCAACACTGCCGTAGTGTTGGCGATTCTGAGCACTAACGTCGCGATGGTTTTGCATCGAAGATCGGAACCACTAATCACTAATGCGTCAGAAGTTGAAAACACTAAATGTCGGGCATATATTCTGATCGACAGCTGCAATGGTGGACTCACACACACTACGGTTCCGAAACAAAATACAACCCATCGACAATCGAGAGTTCTAACTTCTAAAATTCGAAACTCCAAACCTCAACGTTTCCGCAATGTCGGCAATGAAAAAGACAAACCCTCCGATCAATGTCAAAAATCATTTCGATACCGATAAAACACATGATCGTTGACAGTCAAAACAATTAGTCTGAGAAAAATAAAACAAAAAGGAGATAAAGCACTGATCGGCAAGAAACATGACTAATCATCGGGACGTTCATGTTTTGCCTTCCGAAATGGAGGCAACATAGAGGACTAATGCCCCGATTCCTTCATCAATAGACTTCCGACAGCGATAAACGAAATCATCGAAAAACGTTAAGTGTTCAAATAAAACGAAAGGCTTTTTGGCTGGGCGACAGAAATATTAGTTCATTCAACCTCTGACACAGTAGAAACAAATGGTTAACTCATCATCTGACCTCCAATAGCGATAAATAAAATCATCAAAAATCAGACCTTAAGCTCCGAACAATAAAACAAAAACTCCACAGTCTTTATGCATTGGTTGGACAATAGCAGTGCTAGATTATTCAAATCTCGAAACTAAAGAAAACAATTGGCCTTACTTCTGACTTCAAAAGATCAAAATTTATAGCAGATGAAAGACAGGTTTCAAGAAACCAAAAAATCCCAGGCAAGATAAAATCAAAAGGAGGGTCCAAAATTTGAAAAATTTGGGAAAAAAGGTTGCAGTTGCAACAATTGGCGAGTACCTGGCGAACACAGATCTCTGAACAATATCTTCCTTGATCAACAGACTGTTTTAACAATAAATACCAACATGCTGAATTCTTCTAGATGTCTAGATTTCCCAAATGGCAGATGTTTGTACTTTTAATCATTGATGATAGTCCAATTTAGGGAAAATGGAAACCAAGATTTCAAAGTCTAGATAACTCTTTTGAGGCCAAGAATATGAGTTTCGTTTTTTACCTCTGTCTTCGGGTAGCTCCCAGCTTGGACACCACAGGATTGTAACATATGGTAAACAGAAATATTCGTTTATTCCTCATTCCCATGCCATTTTTCACTTTTGTGCTTTTGGACTTTTGTCCTTTCTTTTGAGTCCTCCTCTTTGCCTTCTTTCTGAAATTTTTTATTTTGGCTCCTCTATCCATAGTGTCCTTTTGTGTGAGAGATGTATTTAATTTTCAACTTACGGACAGAGAAGAACTTTGGCAATCTTGTACTAATATGGTTCAGTACTTGTTTTGATACATACTTCTTTTCTTAGGAGATTTTGACTCTTATTTGCCTTTTGGATTTCAATTCTGGCATGGGATCATTTAAATATAATATAATGTTTACAATGCTTCCTCTCCATGGGTCTTTTGCTGTCACCCCCTAAGACATTTTAAATGTGAAATGGATGGAGCCTCGAAATAGTATTCTAGACCTTTTGATCCTGAGTTATTTTACAAGGATTAAGTAGGAATTCAATGTGTTCATAGACATTTAGGAAAACTGCTAAACTAGAAGAATTTTTTCCAAATAAATCAATAGTACATTGTCTTATAATCAAGGATTTTAGTTAATCTAGAATTATGATGAACTCCATGCAACCAAAAGTTGTGCTTCTTTATTAAAATCAATTAAACCCTAATAAGCCAAAATAAACAAATCAAAACAAAACAAAGTAATCCATTTATTTATGTACAAGATAACCAAGAAATAAAAATCAAGACAAATAAAGTTTGAGAACTAAACCATTAACTGGTAAGTTCTCTTCCCACCCCTGTAAATCTAGCAACTTGTGAGTTGAGGGGATAAGATTGGCTGCAATTTAAAAAGACCTATCCATTATCTAGTTCTATCGAACTTGAATTAAAAACTACATCTGAAACTAAATCTACTATTTTACAGTCAATCTCATCAACCCATGAAAATCGAAGGAGATCGGGCTGGGTGTCTGGTGTACTGCTGGCTTCTTCAGCTTGGTAATTTCCCAGTTCCAATTCAATGAAGTAATTTCCCAACACAAAATTCACTAGTTCATTTTTTCCCTCCAACTGAGTAACATTGTACTTCATCTGAGACTCTCTTAATATTTTTATCTAATTGGGACTTCCCTTATGAGGAAACCACAGATGTGACCAATCTGATTCGAAGTATCCATCTAGCCTTGCCGATCAGTCTCAACTCAAAACCAGTCCATAAGCATCTAGAATGTCTGCTACTACAATGTCGATGCACTGACATACCTTCTCATTTGCAAATAAGTGAATTAGAACATCTTCCATTTCTACTATTACTTTCACAGTTGTCCTGTCTAATTGAATAACTTGCCAAGTGGATGGTTTAGGCTGTCCATTGTGTCTCTTGCAGACTGAAAGTGGCATAACATTGATTGATGCCCCTGAGTCTACTAAATAGTTATGAACATTATAGTTGAAAATCACAAAAGTTAGGATAAATGGTGGGGTTCTAAACTTAGACTTACCTCCCACACTTGCTTCACCAACTTCTTCTTCAGGTTGGTTGTTAGTGGGAAACTCTTCTTCTAGTACTTCAAGTGCTTTTAAAAGTTTCTCTTTTTGTTGAGGTAAATTGCACATTTCAAACAATGAGATATTTGCCTTAGCCTTTTTAATGTCTTCCACAATATCATACCCCATCTCAGGTTCTTTGAGATTCTTCTTGACATTATCAATCTTATCTTCAACAGGCTTAACAGGCATGCTAATTTTCTTCGTATTTTGACTTGAAATGGTAAATTTGGGTATTTTATTAGTTGTAGTGTTCTTCTGTATCTTCTTCATATTTTCTTGAATTTTCTTGATCTTCGGAAGTATTGACTTGTCTTCTTTTAACAAACTCTGACTTCTTGTTGTCACATTGGTTTCTGATGTTTCCTCTTGTTTCAGAGAACCTTCTTCTTCTGTATCAAACATTGAGACATAGCCCCATAAAACCAGAGTATCTTCCTCTTGTTTTTCTGTGGATTGATTATCTTCTTCTTCCTCCGTATCAATTTCTGTTAGTTTGGAGTCCAATAATTGATTCATTACCAAAGTCATAGAAATTATCCATTGGGGGCAATTCTTCTCAGAATGAGGCTGCTGATGAAAGGTGCAAAAATTATCCATGCCTACATCAGTTAAATTCATTGTTGCAGGACTGTGTGGACGAGGTTTAGGTTGATTGTTGTCCTCCCTCTTTTTATAGTAAGGTTTATATTACTCGTAAGCTTCCTTTTCTAGATCTATCACTCTATTGGATAGCGTCTGCATCATCTTCAACATCCCTTCAAAATCTTGTGACCGCTCATCCTTAGGCTTAGTCATTAATAAAGGTTTCTTACCTCCAAAAGTTTTTTCTTCCAACTGCACAGGATAATTTTCTATGCTCTCCATATCAGCCTCTACCCTCTCAGCCTCTTCATAAGTTTCTGATAACGTAGGTTTGACTGATATCTTGGCAAACATGGCCAAGTCAGGCCCTAGAACTGAAATATAGTATTCAATCAGATCTTTTTCAGATGGCTTATCAGCTGCAGTAAATTTTTTTAGGTAAGCAACAAATCTTTGAGTGAAATTATGCACTTTTCCCTTCCTTTCTTTCTTTAAAATGCATAACCCTTTCATTAAAGCTGCATGAGTTTTATAGACTGCATATTTAATTCTAAATATTCTCTCAAATGTGTCCCAGTTTGTGATTGAATTTGCGGGAAGTGCGAAATACCATGAGGCTCCTTTTCCTTTCAGAGTGTGGGGAAACAATATACACACTACATCTTCATGCTCCCCAGCTCGTAATCCTTCTATATCCAGGTAAAAACTTTGTAAATGATCATCTACCAAAACTCCTTCACCTGGTTCAAACTTGGGTAACATCCTGTCAAAAGCTTGAGGCAAATCATGCAAGGGAGGTGTCAAATTTAAAGGTGACCTAGCTTTCCAAGCAGGTGGTGGAGGTGGTTGGTTTGCATTTACATGAGCCATGATTCTGAGTGGAGAATGAGGTGGTGACTGAATAGGGGTATGGAAAGATGAACAATAAGGTGAACCTGGGTCCAATCGATTCAAAGGTTGGTCAACTTCTTGTAAGGCTGCTTCTACCAGTTTTTCAAGATCTTCTACCAACACCGAGTCTTCTAATTTAGGGCGATCGTTCTTCTGGTACTCTCTTCTAGGTAATACAGAAATGATATGTAATCCTCCAATCTTTTTCACATATGCCCTAGTGATTCTTCTTAAATCATCAACCACTTCGTTATCTACAGGATACAGATACCCTTTCTCTTTATCTTCAGGAGTGGATTTGTGAAACAAACTACTTTCAGAACTGTCACCGGTGGAGTAATTTCGAGGAAATGAATTTCCTCAGCCAGCCATGCACTGGTGGCCCTCCTTCTAGCGCCAAAAACTGTTGAGGCTTGGAAAATCGTACGTAACAACAATTAGGGATTCTCCCCAATAAATGTTCCCAACTAGCCCGTTACTATTTGGTATGGGGAATTCGTCCAGTTTACGGTCCGGCTACCGTAGGTCAAGTAACAAATTAAAATGTTTTACCGGTTATGGCCCGATCCATCGTGTATATTTTTAGTTTTTTGTGTTTAAGTTATGATGTTCAAGTGCCTATCTAAAATGCAAATTGATAGAGAGAATGAGGAGTGTCACAATGTGATGCTCAGGTTCTTACCTCTCATCTTAACTCTCTTGCATCTAAATCACACACAGCAAGAAACTAAATTTAACTAACTAACCTATCCCTAGGGAGTAAAATTATCAGTTATCAATGAGTAATGTATTTATGCGCATGCATTAAGAAAAATTACAGATAGTTGTTACTTATTTCAAAACGCATGAACATTAATAGAAATGTGAACAACAAGATAGCTTATTGTTTATTACAACCTTCATTACTCACAGTGGAAATTTCACAAAAAAAACTAGAGTGCATTCATAATATGAACAGAGATTCAATGAGTTAGAATGATCTCACAGTTAATGGACATAAGCTGAAAATGAAATAGTTCACATTCAACTGATCCATAGCAAAGCATTTGAAACATTCCACCAAACTTTCTCCAGTAGAAACTTGTAATTCTTTATTGTAAAAGGAAGTAGTTCTTCCCCTCTACATCTAAACTCTCCTATATTTATACAAAAAAAAAAAAAAAAACCTTTGGGCTGCCACTCGATGACCTTTGGGCTTCCTCAACCTTTTAGTTTCAAAATTTTGTCTTGTATTATGTGCTCATAATTTATACAATATGTTACATTTTAAATTAAAATTTAAGAGCACTTTATGAAGAGGGACCAGCTTGGTCGCTGATGAACTTTTTCCAAGCCTGGGCCTCTGCTGCTATCGATTTGCTCAATAATCTATTGGTATTTTTGAGATCTTGTTAATCTCATACCCTCACTTTCTTCTTCTCTTTTCTTTATCTCTTCTTCTTCATTTCTCTTTCTCTTCCTTCCTTGTTGCCTCCTCTACAGCTCTCTTTCTTTCTTCTTCCTCATTCTTCAACCAATTATCTGCCTCTTTTGCTTTTTTTCTTTTAGACATATCTTCTTTACAACAATCACCCTATCATAAACGTAGCATGTCCTTAGACCATTTAGCTTTTACCAAAATAACAAAAAACTATATCAGTCTATTTACCTCCTCCATATGCATTATGTAAAATAAACTATACACAGTATTAATGCATGAAAAGAAAGAATGACAAGGCAAAGAAAATCCTGCAAGTTTGTGTCTTAAAATCCTTTAAGTCCATCGTCTGTAATAAAAATCACAACGCCGGTAGAACAGACTCCTCCTCTTGATCCAAGCCGCATCTGAACTAACTCGAAATCCTCCGATGAAAGCATGAACCACATTGCCGCTAATGCTAATCTCCAAAATAGCAGAATCTACACTCTACTCCTCATAGTATATAATCCCTTGGTGAAAAAGAGTCGGTGGGAAAAAACCTTATCAGCAGAAAAAAACCCTATCGGCAGTTGGAAGCACTAGACGTTGGGAGAATAGTTCACTAGACAACCGCAACGGCGGGCATTAAACCAACTGTGGGTTTTGCAGATCAAAAACTTGTCGGCAGTCGGAAGCTCTAAACACTATGTGTTGGAAATTCAAACCTCAACGTTGCCGTAGTGTTGGCAATTCTGAGCACTAATGTCACGATGGTTTTGCATCAGAGATTGGAACCACTAATCACTAATGTGTTGGTAGTTGAAAACACTAAATGTTGGGCATATAGTCTGATCGACAGCCGCAATGGCGGACTCACATACAACTACGGTTCTGCGACAAAATACAACCCATCGGTGATCAGGAGTTCTAACTGCTAAAGCTTGGAACTCCAAACCTCAACATTTCCACAATGTCAGCAATGCAAAAGACAAACCCTCCAATCAATGTCAAAAATCATTCTAATACCAATAAAACACATGATCGCCGACAGTCAAAACAATCAGTCTAAGAAAAATAAAACAAAAAGGAGATAAAGCGCTGATTGGCAAGAAACATGACTAATCATCGGGACGTTCATGGTTTGCCTTCCGAAATGGTGGCAACATAGAGGACTAATGCCCCGATTCCTTCATCAATAGACTTCCGACAGTGATAAACGAAATCATTGAAAAACGTTAAGTGTTCAAATAAAACGAAAGGGTTTTCGGCTGGGCAACGGAAATATTAGTCCATTCAACCTCCAACACAGCGGAAACAAATAGTCAACTCATCATCCGACCTCCAACAACAATAAATAAAATCATAAAAAATTATACCTTAAGCTTCGAACAATACAACAAAAAATCCACAGTCTTTTATGGATTGGATGGACAACGGCAGTGCTAGATTATTCAAATCTCGAAACTAAAGAGAACAATTGGCCTTACTTCTGACTTCAAAAGATTAAAATTTATAACAGATGAAAGACAAGTTTCAGGAAACCAAACAATCCCAGGCAAGATAAAATCAAAAGGAGGGTCCAAAATTTGAAAATTTTGGGAAAAAAGGTTACAGCTGCAACACCACTTTTATTCTTTTATTCCTTTTTTTAACCTTTTCATGTCATATGGCAACTTTAATTATGCAAGAATGCAAATTTAATGACTCAGGCATGCACCTTTAAATATGCATGTTGCATGCATTTCTCATTATGCATTGCATGTCACACATGCCACTTATTATTTCTTAAGTGGTCCCCTTTTCCACTAATGACTTCATGGCCCTACTAATAGTTTGAGTTTATCCCTATGTGGCATCTATCATTAGTTAATTCAATCGTTTAATATCTACTTATTACTCATTCTATCACTTCTTCATGTGGATCTTCATTTCTCTTTTTCCTTAACATATTTCAATATTCATCTTTTGAATAAAATTATGTGTTTCCATCCCATAATGAAGGAAATCCTAGCTTTCTTACTCCATTGAACATGGTTTTGAAGGATGAGATATCATCTTCTATACTATTTGTGTTGTTTTGCATCACTCTGTACAAGGTTTTCTTCAAAATAATTTGTTTAGAAATTTGGATTATCTGGGTTATGTTGGTCAATTGCAATTCTTCCAACTGTTTATTGCTTCTGCTGTTTAGATAATCAATTGCTTCTATAGCCTCTCTATGCTTTTCTCCCAATGTAATTTCCATTTTCTTCATCTCCTCCATTTTTTATTTATAAGTTTCCATTTCAGCAGTCATCAATTCTCAAAAGTCCCATTTATCTATGAATAAATGGGCTATTATGTCCCATAATTCCTGAGTTGTTATTATTAATAACTCCTCTCCTTTTGCATCCATATGTAAGGATGTGACTTGGATTTTCAAATCATCCACAAAATTTTTCAAGCTAGATATATTATCATCTCTTTAAGTGACATCATTCTCTATCTCTATATTTTTTTATTTTCTTGAGTGATGTCATCTTCTAGGATTTTGATCTCATTTTGTACATCTTCTTCAATTCTTGTTGGTTCAAGATTAGTCTCATCTTCTTCCATGGTGTCAAGTTCTACTACTTCTTTGGAAGTTGATTGATTTACATGATCTTGGACCATTTATTCTACCCCTATATGAAATAGTACTTTCTCTATCCCTTCTGATGCAATTGTTGATAATGGAGTAATAATTGAACTAGCAGCTATTTGAGATTTTAAAGTTGCTACATGTGATAATAGTTCATTGATCTTATTTTCCTTCTCTTTAGCAATGGCTTTGAATTTTACCATAGTAGCAAGAAGTTATCCCTTTTCTTTTTCAACTTGCTTGATATGGACTGTCTCTACTGGATAAAGATTTGATTTTCTATCTCATTAGCCTTAGTTTCTATAAGGGATTTGGTTTGTGATCCATCATCTCGTTTGAAACTTAAAACAACTATATTCTCTTCAATCTCTTTTATGGTAACCTGTTTGGCCCCGGTTGTCCATTTTTCTACTTTTCACAACTCTCAAGCCTTGTTAAGTTCTTCCTTCATCTTTTTCTCAATTTGTGTAGCTTTAACTACCTCGACACAAATAATATCACTGGATTGTTTGAAGAAATCAACCTTATCTAAGCTTCCAAACTAACTCCAATTTATAATGTTCTCATCTGCTCTGAAATCACTCAATATGGTAGGTACTCACACCATGGGATGAATCACTGAATATATTAAACTACTATCAATATTATCTGCTACTGATAGCAGCCTTTTCTAAGAAGGCATAATTTGTTTCCTATCATTATTTATTGCTTGCACACTTTCCTTCCTAATATATCTCTAAATGGACTGCAAGTCTGTTTGAATTAGAAAAGGGATTGTTTGAGTAAGGGCCTTTGCCTTTTTTGGTACTATAAATTCCAAAGAAGGAGAAGTCATAAATCTAGTTGGTGGATTTCCGGGGACTAATGTTTTCTTACTCAATTCAATGATTTCTTTATGCACTTCTTCCTCAATATATTTATCCACCATATTTTGGGATATCTCTTATATTTCTATTCTAGATTTCTTAGGCTAAGACCCTTGTTCTTCCTTATTTATCTCCATATCTTTAGCTCCTCCTTTCTTCCTAGCTATCTTCTTTCAATTCATTGGGCTCTACTAAAGTTTTTAGGATCTTTTTAACATACTCCCAGCTCTCTATGTTGGCCATACTTTCCCATTCGAGTCTGGGTGTATAGTCATAGGTTGAATTCTTGTTCTCCAATATGTGCTTTGAGATTACTTTGTGCTAATCATATGATGTTGGTTCTACCTTTTCCAAATTCAACTATTCCATAAAACCCTCCATGTACTGAAGAGAACTCAAAGATATGACTTGGAATGGACCAACATATTTATGAATGTGAAACAATCTATGATGCTTAAAACCTATGAAATGAAATTCATATTATTTAAATATCTACCTGACATGCATTGCGGAAACTCTGACAGACATGAAAACATGCAACTTATATAGTTGGCCTTCAAATCGATACACTCTGATAATTTTGTGATATTTGAACAAAAACTAGTCACCCACTTTGGTTTCTGCAGTAAATTATAACCATTATTTTCTCTCTTTAAGCATTATGGATAGGTCCACTCCATAGATGATGTTGTATGCAATCTTTATCACCTTTATTGTGAATTCTGTATAATTGGAGTTGTTTTCTTGTCTTAAAAAACAAGGGATTCCATTCATTAACTGGGATCTCTCTTCCCTGCTCATCAAATGCTTTGAACCCTAGAGTTTCAAAATATTTGAAATTTTGGAATTATATGAACAAAAATAACATGCAAGAAGGATATTTGAATATTTCAAGGGAGGGAAATTATGTCAACTAATGGTTTATAGATTGAGCTAGAAAACCACAAATGTTCCATTTATGGAATTATTTGGTTGCAGGGTGTAAGTGTGCTAAGAAACTTAATAGGGTTTCATCGATTTCTTCATAATTTTTATAGCCTAGGATTGTACACAAGAGGGATATGAATTTTCTAGAGGATTGTTTGAAAAATACAATTTTGAATGGGGGCTTGGTGCTCTCGGTTATCATTCCAAGTTCCATATGATGTGCTAAAATTAGGGCTTTGTCATTAGGACTCGGATCTTGATACATGAGGGTCATTTTATTTTCTTCTACACGTTGTAGTCATTCCTCATCAGGCATGCATAACATTTTCCTAATACTTTTTGCTTCTATTTGACAGACAACCCTCAAATTGTTCGAAGAGGCAATCAATTTATGGCTTGGGGAAATAATAACAAACACCAGCTAGTAAATTCTAGAAAATAAACTACTTGGGGGAACATAGACTGAACTAGCCCTTAATTCCCTAGTTTGCAGGGGTCTTGGTCTTAAGAATCTAAGATTCAGGCTTGATTGATAGATAAATTTAGGTCAGAATTGGTTATTTCAGTGTCTTTGATATCAGTTTGGTGGTTGTATAGAGTTAGATTTTCTTAAATTATAGCAGTATATAGTAATTGCATTTATCAATAGGATCACTAGAAGATAGATAAAGCAAAGGACAATAACACAATTATTTTTCACCTTGGAAACCTAATTGGGAGAAAACCCAGCAACCTTCATCTAGAGATAATAATTCTGAGATCATAGTACAATGAAGAAAGAAAAGAAAAATATGGAAATGCTTTCTAAAGATTGAAACCCTTAAAACAGTCTTCTTCTGCAGAGTATGTGAACTTCTCTGAATTGTTGTGTAGCTGGAATCTTCCAGAAACTGCACACTTCCCTTGTGATGATGCATTGTTGTTTTGTGTAATAATGAGGAGGGGCGCCTCCTATTTATACTATTTTCCCACCTAGAAATTAACTAGGGCCAACTTCACTTGGGGGAGCAATAAAATTTTATATTTCATAATTTATATTTTAATCTTTTATTGCTGGATTTTCACCCCAAGGCTTACATTGTTCTTTCTAGGGTTAGTATGAATGATTACAACAAGTTCAACTCCCGAACAAGGACAATAAGAATAGCTTCTAAAGTTGCACAAACTCCAACACTTCTTCTAAAAAAGGAAGGTATTCTTCGGTCTTCATCAGCATCATGATCATTTGGGTTTCATCTGTACATCCTCTAAACATACTGAAGGTTGTCTTTATGAATTTTTTCTATCCATATGTTTGAGAGACAAAATTCCGCTACCTATCCATCTCTACTGTCGATGGAATACTTCCATGCCTGGCTAGAGATCCTAGATGAGCACACATATAGAACCATATACTACTTGCTCGTCTCATCTTCCGATGGGTTACTCCCACACCTGGTTGAGAACTTGAACAAGTAGAGGTACCTGTGCAATCACACGACCATCTACTACATGTCCGAATCATTTTCCAATGGGATTTATCCCATACCTAGCTGAGCACCTAGACAAGAAGAGGCACCTATGTGAACCCGACCATCTACTACCTGTCTGACTCATCTATTGATGGGATTTATCCCATACCTGGCTGAGAATCTGGACAAGCAAATGTACCTGGGAAAGGGTATAGTGAGTGTCTCTCTATCATCTCTCCCTCTCAAGGAGGGATACGTTCTCTTCTACTCCAAGTCTTTTGCGAAAGTATTAAAATTTCACTTTGAGAATAATCTTAGTGAGAACATCTGTAGTCTGGTCATCTGTCAGAATATACTGTAGCTCGACTACACCTTTCTACACCATATCATGTATGAAGTGATACTGAATCTCTATGTGCTTTGACTTGTCATGAAATACATGATTCACTGAAATATACACACAAATATGGTTATCACAGTGAATCATGGTTGGCTCTGAAATCTAGCCAAACAATCTTGTAAGAAGTTTACAAATCCAAACTGCTTCTCGGGTCGTTGAACTAGCAACCATATACTTTGCCTCTGCAGTACTGAGAGCTATTGAGTTCTGCTTCCTACTGCATCAGGAAATAACTGCAGAACCCAGACTAAAACAATATCCTTAAGTTCTCTTCCTATCAGTAGAGCATTCGTCCCAATCTGAGCCCGTAAACCCTTGCAATTTCAAGTCACGTTCTAAATCATATCGTAGACCATATCCCATAGTTCCATGTAAGTATCTGAGCACATGTTTTGCATCAATCTATTGAATATGCCTCAGTTCACACATGAATAGACTGAGATCATTCACAACAAAACAAATATCTGGTATGGTATTTGTTAGATACATCAAGGACCCAATCAACTAGCGATACATGGTGGGATCAATCAATTTTGAATATGAAGTAGTATCCCTCAGCTTCTTCAAGTTTGCATCCATTGGAGTATCTATGGAATTGCAGTCCAACATTCTGAATCTCTTCAGTATATCTATGGTGTATTTTCCTTGTCCTAGGAAAATCTCTTTATGCCTCTACCATACTTCTAATCCCAATAAGTAGTGCATCAATCCAAGATCCTTCATTTTGACTCAGAGGTGAGTTTCTTCTTACACCATAAGATAAGTTTCTCATTCCCGGTAAGAAACGGGTCATCAACATATAGTACCAAAATCAGTGGCTCATTATTCACAACCTTGTAGGTATGCATCACTCTTGGCAAATCCCAAACTCACCAGGAATCTATCTATCCATCCATACCAAGCACGAGGTGCTTGCTTAAGTCCATATAACGCCTTTTTTAGCTTGCATATGTGAGAGTCCTTTCTATGGAAAACAAACCCTTTTGGTTGTTCAATATATACTTCTTCCTCAATAATACCATTGAGAAAGGCAGTATTGACATCCATCTTATGCAACATCCATCCCATATCTAACGCAACAGCAATGATTGATCTGATGGAAGTGTGTCGAGCCATAGGAGCAAATGTCTCATCATAATCGACTCCCTCTTTCTGAGAGAACCCTATGGCAACATCTATGGACTTGTATTTTTCAATGCTACCATCTACTCCATGCATAGATTCATGCTCCTCTGCATTCTGCAAATTATGTTGTGCCCATCTGGGTCTTTTTCGTCTTATTGCCATATTTGTGGGAGCATCATCTGACTCAACTGGATCAATGGGACTGATCGGATTATTCATTTCTCCATACTCCCTCTTAATGTTTGGAGGGGAAGACGATCTCATCTCTTCATTGTCATTGATCTCCATATCTGAGCCTCTTCCTTTTTGGATATCCATTTCTTCTCCAAAGGTTACATCCGACTGACTTCGATTTGCCTCAGTCCTTGGATGTATATTTTGTAAGCCTTTGAAGACTTGCAATATCCCATGAATTTTCCCTTCTTTCCTGAAGGTTCTAACTTGGGCACACGAATGTATACTGGAAAGTAATTATCCATCCCAGTGACGACTAGGTTCATCAAGGATCCTTCAATTGTCTTGTTCAAGTCACGACAGTAGTGTCGTCAGGTTTCTATCATATGTAAATTTTAATATATTATAATCCTTGTCTTTGAGGGGAACTCCCTCTCTCTCTCAGAAGTCGGTTGAGTAAATCTTGTTCAAGCAGTAGATAGACTGACATTTGTAGAATCCTTCTGCTTCTGATCACCAAATCTCTGCATGAGATTATTCTGGGTCTTAGAGTCATAATACATGCTTCTAGAGTTTTTCTGCTTCCGTTCCATCCATATATCAATGGGATCACTTGTCCTTGTAGATCATGGAATTTTCTACAAGCCAAATCCCGTCAAATGGTTAGCAATATTTCATAATCAATGTCTTAATAAAATAATATAGTTAACCTTTTAGTCAATGCTTCGACACAACACACTTAATGCCATTATCCGGATGCTTATGGTCTCCATTATAGTATACCATTAAGAGTGTGTAATCTAGTATGTTATAAGGAATTCGTCATCCTAGATGGGTTGTGCAACATAGAAAGCTATTTAACTACCTGAATTTAGGAATGTAGATCTGTGTAAAACATATTAAAAAACAACCAATATCTAATCTACTAGAGCATGTACAATCAAATACTTATATTTTGTAGTTTTGTGGGTGGGCTTCCACTGTCAGAGTCCACTGATATTCATATGCTTGCTTGACAATTATCACAATTTGGATCTTCATATCATTTCTTAGAAGAGAACTCTGAATGATCATTCTTCCTTGGCTCCTTTTGAGGAGGGTCTTCTTCTACATCAGCAATTGAAGCTTCATGCTTCCTTTTGATTGAACTTCGACAACTACTGGCATAATGAACTTATTTCTTGCACCTATAGCATTGTATCTTGGATAAGTCCTTCTTCTCTTGTTTCTTATGATCTAGGGGAGGACTTGATCTCATATCTTGGTGGTTTTGATTCAAGGACTTCCTTCCCCTTCCCTTTCCTTTCTTGGCATGAGATACGAATGCTTGATTTTCCTCAGGTTGAGTGCCATGAAGTCTTTGGCATGCCGCGATTCTTGTTTCTTCCTGAGTGCATTCTGCCCATAGCTTATCAAATTTGGACAACTTAGTTCAACCACTTATAGTTTGGATAAAATACTCCCAATATGGTGGGATACCATTTAAGGTGGTCATAACGAGATATTTTTCTTCAGTGTCTCCACTGGACTTTAGCTTGTCCCAGAGCTCGGTGATCCTCATGAAATATGAGAAAATATCCTCAGACTCCGTCATCTTCATGTTCGATAGTTGATTCCTCAATGTGAGAGTCACATTGATGCTACTATTTTCAAATATATTCTTTAGAGTTTTGAACATCCTCCTCATCGTCGTCTTTTCTAATATATGAGGAACCAAGTGGTCTCTAACTGAGTCCACTAAAATCCTCCTTGCTTTGGCATCATCCTTTATCTAGAGAGGTTTTTCTTCTCTGGCTTCTAGTTCTGGGACCATTTCATTTACACACTATAATAGGCCATTTTCTTCTAGGAGGAGAAGAACCCTAGACTTCCAGAGGATGAAGTTCGAAGCTCCTTCCAGACGATCTTCAACCTTCATGCTAATCATCTTGATTGTAGATTTGGATCCGAAACCCTAGCAGAGACTAGATCAAAACTGAAGGTTGGAGTATTGGAAAACTGACCCCATAGATAAATGCGCCCTAGAGAGGCTAGTTGAGAAGAGGTAGAGTCGATCCAAAACTGTGGAGGGAGTAGGTAAAAAATTGAAACCCTAATTTTTATTGCAGCTATAGAATTAGGTCAAAATTGAAAAATTCTTAGAATCAAATTCTATCTTCACCAAAATATGCACCCTCCTTAGAGAGAAATTCCTAAGGCTCTTTTTCTGCCAAAAGGTTGAGTGAAGACTTTCAAATATGAAACCCTAGTTTCGACAAGTTGCCGGCATAGTTTTGTCAATGGCGTCTTCTAGTACTGCTCTGATACCAAGTTAGATTTTCTTAAATTATAGCAGTATATCTTAATTGCATTTATCAATAGGATCACTAGAAGATAGACAAAGCACAGAACAATAACACAAGTATTTTTCACCTAGGAAACCCAATTGGGAGAAAACCCAGTAGCCTTCGTCTAGAGGTAATAATTCTGAGATCAGAGTACAATGAAGAAAGAAAGAAAAAATATGGAAATGCTTTCCAAATATTGAAACCCTGAAAACAGTCTTCTTCTGCAGAGTATGCAAACTTCTCTGAGCTGCTATGTAACTACACTCTACCAGAAACTGCGCACTTCCCTTATGCTGATGCGTTGCTATTGTGTGTAATAATGAGGAGGGGCGCCTCCTATTTATATTGTTTTCCCACCCAGAAATTAACTGGGGTTGACTTCAATTGGGGGAGAAATATAATTTATATTTTAATCTTTTATTGATGGCTTTTCACCCCAAGGATTACATTGTTCTTTCTAGGGTTTTTATGAATGATTACAACAAGTTCAACTCCCAAAGGAGGACAATAAGAATAACTTCTGAAGTTGCACAAACTCCAATATATATGACCTCTTTGCAAAACAATTTGGGATTAGGGGATGACTCAGCGGTGGACTAGGACATTTTAATGGTGGAATTTACTAGTTCGAGGGAAAAATGCTCAAATTGCATGTTAGGGTAAATCTTAGGTTTATGAAATAAATTGGTAAAAACAACTTAGTATATGGAAAAAATACATGTAAAGACTGATGTGGCAATTGAATGGAGCTCAAATTCATGGCTAGACTAGTTTGGAGATGTATACACATAGAAGGTTGACCAACTGGAGCTCTGGGTGGCTTGGATGACAATGACCCACAACAAATAGGTGAAATGACTTTTAAACGACCTTGAAATTCAAAATATGACATATGGAAGGATATTAAATGATGAGGGGGATGACACGACTTATGACACCATGGCCACGTGACAAGATAATATGATCGAATAGCTTGACGTGGATTGACACCGGGACCATTTTATTGTTTCATGAGAAGAAACCACCTCGGTTTACTAGGGAGGTAACGCTCACTCACTAAACAATTTTCAAAAAGTCCGCCGAGGAGGTGCGACCTTTGGCCACACATCCAAGGAATTTTATGACATAATTTTCCCTTGGGACCCTTCATTTTCCGTGCAATTTATGAACGCGCAATGCATAACCACCATCACATTTGATCTAACCTTTTGAACATGATTGCCACTTTTTAATATACTTCCTTGTCATTTCACCTTGGCGCTATTAATATTGGTCGACGATATTATTTCTCGACTCTCTAGATATGCTCAATATTATTCCGTTGTATCCACCATGTAATTTCCCAAGCATTATCCATCTCTACCGTTAGATCATTTTCAAATCTACAACAATCCACTACTCCGTGGTTGACACTTGGATCTATTCTCCACAATCCATCTGCTCGTGTACTTAACTAAGACACTCACTATTCATCACCTTCCCGATGATTTCCTGGCCAAACAACAGGGTTTTCGATGACTCGCAAGCCTAAAAAAATCTGCACTAACATGCCCCATTCACATGTCACTTATTATATGCGGGGTCAAGTACATGATGAGCTGGCACACCTTATTTTTGGGTTTTGAAATATCATATAATAATGAAGGTGAAATAAGCAATATACTATGCATTACTTTACTGATCTTATATTCGTTTCTAGAAAGTTTAATATTCTCTACTAAATAGATCTAGCCATGTGAAGGTGGAAGATCATTTGCATCCCCCCTCACGTCACTCTAAATTCCCCATAGTTATCCGACAAAATCTATGTACTAGAAAATAAATGAATGTTTTTTTGTAATGATTAAGAAACAATGTCTCCTACAACATATGTCAACATACAAAATGGAATAAAACTTAAGAACAATTAATTACATACCATTACAAGTCAATAATTCTATTAATAAATCAATATAGAATATATATAATTGCATACCTCGTACACTTCAATGTCATTGATAATATTCTTCAACCAAGTCCACATCTGTATCATCCAAACAAGATTCAAAATTGTAAGGATTGGCCATATCATCATCATCATCGATATCTGTTTCGATAATGTCATCGTGGATATCATCTTCATGAACATTGTATCCTACATCATCAAGTTCAACTTCTTTGACATCTCCCTTTAGAACATGATCATCTAATTGTTGATCCTCTACATGATCATCTTCCTGTTGGAATATTGGACAATACTGAGAGGGGGTTGTGAATCAGTATTGATGAATTTTAACAATCTAAACCACTTTTAATTTATTCATTAACACACATGATCAACAAAAACATACTGAACACAAATTTATCGTTGAATACCAATTGGGTAAACCACCAATACTTCCTATTATTGCAAAATTATATTTTACAAATAGTTGTTTTTTGCTACTACAGACAAGGATGATGCTACACCCTATTTACCATCAACTACTGGAAGCAGGCTACGACCCCCTGGTTTTATCAGCTGCTACTGAAAGGATGATATGACACCCTATTTACATCTACCACTAGAAGGAGGCCACGACCCCCTTGCAAGCATGTTGCTTTCCTTAGCACCCCCCAACCTCCCTCGTATGTTAATTTGATCTCTGACTGTTCTTCAATCGATATTTCAACTGAATATCCAGAGACGCTTATTCAATGGTTTAAAACTTTGGTTATATACCCTCAAACATATCCCTTCATTCAGCAGTCACATATCTTCCTCGTGACTCTTCACAGACAAATAAACTAATCATGAATTACTTCTCTATTCATCATTTTTACCTCTGTTAATTTATTAGTCACGACCTTCCGCGGTTTCCTTTCTGCAATGTTCTTTCCACAACAGATCTTTTCCGCATTTATATTTTCGCAACAAAAATACTTCCGCAACAACCTTTTCCGCAATTGCAGGTTGTGGATTGCGGTCACGCATTTTGACTTTTCTCAAAAATTCCTTATTAATTTCCTTTTCGCAACTACCTTTTTGCAAGGTACTTTCTACATCGTTGATTTCTTGTGGGCTCTTCCCTGACCATTGATACGATATCAGATGCGGATTGCAGAATGTGGGTTTTCCAATTTTGTTCAAACTACTTCCGCAATTTATCTTCCACATCATCGATCTCTTTCGGAGTCTTTCCTGATCTTCGATCTTGTGGATTATGGATTGCGGATGTGCCTTCTAATATTTTTGAATTGGGATTCTATAAATCTCTTTTCGCGAGTCGTTTTCTACAACTCTCTGAGCCGTCGATTTCTTGCGGATTCTTTTCTGACCCTCTATCTTCGGATTGCAGAACCACACTTTCCCATTTTGGACTTCCACAATTTTCTTCCACAACTTTGTTTCCACATTTTTTTGGACCATTGATTTCCTTGCGGGTTCACACCTGGCCGTCGATCTACGATCAAATGCGTATCCTCCCCTTGTCGTCGACCCTGTCATTGATCTACAATCTGATTTTGGAATTCCTTTGTCTTTCACTAGGTTATCATTGTCATCGTGTTTAATTTTTATTCTTTTGTCATTTCTGAAATCTTTTGACATCAATTGAAACTATTTTCAACATTCTCCCCCTTTGGCATTGATGGAAACATTTTCTCTTGGCCAACTTTCTCCCCCTTTGACGGCAGTGACAAAGGCTTCCTTTTGATAGCTCCCCCTGTCAACATATATCCCCATGAGATTATGATTCTTCTCCTACAACTATTGTAAGGATATTACTCCCAACTTTCATCTAAGATGCTCAAAAGCTTCCTTGGGTAGTGGTTTGGTAAAGATATCAGCAATCTGTTCTTTTGTGTCAACATACTCTAGTTTTAAAACTTTTTGGGATACTTGTTCTCTTAGGAAGTGATACTTTATTGGTATGTGCTTTGTCTTGGATTGCATGATAGGATTTTTTGACATATTTATGGAACTGGTATTGTCACAATTTATTACTATTGGGTGCTCATACTTCATAAGTAAGTATTCTAGTTTTCGCTTCATCCAAATGACTTGACTGCAACATGACGCAACAACAATGTATTCGTCTCCTGCTGCGAAGAGTGAAATGGAGGATTGTTTCTTATTGAACCATGATACCAAACACTTTCTCAAGAAGAATGCTGCTCCTCTAATACTTTTTTTATCATCAACACTTCATGCCCAATCCGCATCAGTAAATTCCTTTAGAGTGAATTTATTTCTTTTTGGATATCATAATCCATAATCCATAGTACCTTTTAGATATCTAAGAATTCTTTTTACTGCAACACATGTATTTCTTTTGGGGTAGATTAGAATCTGGAAACCAAACCTATAGCCTGCATTACATCTGGTCTAGTAGATGTTCCATATAATAAACTACCAATCATTGACCTATACATAATATGATCCACTTCTGAGGATTCATCACTTTTCTTAATTTCCAAAAAGTGACCATAGGAGTACTAACAGGTTTGGATTCTTCCATTTTTAATTTTTTCAACATTTCTTTGATATACTTAGTTTGACAAATGAACATCCCTTTTTCTAATTGAGATACTTGTAAACCTAGAAAGAATGTTAGTTCTCCTAACATTGACATTTCAAATTCTTTCTTCATTTATAATGCAAATTTCACACTCAAAATTTTTATGTTACTTCCAAATATGATATCATCTACATAGACTACCACAAAGATCATATTTTCATTTTCAAATTTTATGTACAAATTACTAACAGTTGCCCCTCTTTTATATCCTTGTTGTTTTAAAGAGTTGTCAAGTCTAGAGAACCATGCCCTTGGAGCTTGTTTAATGCCATAGAACGCTTTCTTAAGTTTACACATAATTTATGTTTTGTGACAAGAGAAATCCTTCATGATGCTCAATATAGAATTCTTCTTCAAGTTCTCCATTAAGGAATGCATATTTTACATCCATTTAATATACTTTAAAGTTTTTGTAGCATGCAAAAGCTAAGAACATCCTAATGGCTTCAAGTCTTGCCACAGGTGCAAAAGTTTCTTTAAATTCAACGCCTTCTACTTGACCATATCCTTTACATACTAACCTATCCTTGTTTCTTGTCACATGACCATGCTCATTGAACCTATTTTTAAATATCCATTTGGTTCCAATAATGTTCATATCCTTAGTTCTTGGGATAAGTTCCCAAGTTTGTTTATTTTCCATTTGATCAAGTTCATCATTCATGGAACTGATCCAATCCTCACTTTTGAAAGCTTGTTTAAATTTTTTGGGTTCTACTATCGAAAGTAATGCTTTTTCTTCATCAAATAATTTTATTCTTGTTTTAACTCCTGATTCTTTGTCACCAATTATTTGGCTTTTAGGATGATTTTTATGGACCCACCTAGATGATTTTTTTGTGTATGATATTGGGGAATCTTCATTCTCATTTTCATGTGACTCTTCTTCCTCTACATTTTATTCTTCTTCTTCATAATTTTCTTCCTTTTGTGTACTTCCTTTCTTGCGTTTATCATCCATTTCTTCATCATCCACACTTCTTTGAATTTGTATTCTTCTTGGTTTAGTATCATCAACATTTACATGTTCACTTTCTATGATATTTTGCGACCTTAGATCATAACATCTGTATTCCTTTTTGGTGAAACAATATCCAAGAAATATTCCTTCATCGGTTCTAGAGTCAAACTTCCCTAGATTATCATCATCTCTTTTTATGTAGCATTTACTTCCAAAAGCTCTAAAATATTTTACTAAAGTCAGTCTTCCAAACCATAACTCATAAGGAGTTTTTTCACTATTCACTTTGAACATAGACAGTTGTATATATTACTTCTCTCTAATAACCATCAATAAGTTTTTCTTCATTAAGCATATTTCTAGGTGCTTCTTGGACTGTCCTATTCTTTCTCTCAGCTCCTCCATTTTGCTAACGAGTTTCTGTTGCTGAGAATCGTCTCTTGATTCCATGATTTTCACAAAAATATGAACTCATTTGAGGTGAATTCCCCACCGTTATCTGATCTTAGACATTTAATTTTGCAATTTCTTTCATTTTTAACAAGGGATTTGAAGGCTTTGAATTTCATAAATGCCTCTGATTTTTCTTTAAGAAAAGTCACCCAAGTCATCCTTAAATAGTCATCGATTAATAACATAAATTAATATTCACCTTGAAGACTTTTAGTCCTTGTTGGTCCACAAAGATCAGTGTGAATTAATTATAATGGTTGGGAGGTTGTATGTTCTTTCACCTTGAAGCTTGTTCTTATTTGCTTCCCATGAAGACAATGTCTATAAATATGATTTGGTGGTTTTATAATATTTGGAAGATTTCTTACAGCTCCCTTCTGACTAATTTTTACAAGATTTTCAAAGTTCAGGTGCCCCATCCTTCTATGCCATAGGAAAATTTCATCAATTTGGATTATATAACATTGTTCTTTGTTTTCTAGAATATACACATTGCTTGGAGTTCTCACTGCAGTTCCAACAAGTTTTCCTGAATCTTTTCTTCTGATTTCACACTTCTTGGAATCAGACATACATATGTTTCATCGATTACATGTTTGTCTCACACTCAAAAGATTAGGTTTTAAGTTCTCTAAAAGCATAAAATTTTCAGCTTTCATCTTGTCTCTAATAACCATTGTACCCTTCCCGATTATTTTGGAGGATAGATTATCTCCAAAGGTGACTTTTCCTTTTTGCTTCCTTTTTAGGATTAGGAACTTAGTTGGGTAACCTGTCATGTTTTTTGAGCATCCACTATCCATATGCCATAGATTTTTTTTTTCTGTCGACATAGAGCTGATGAACATTCCACATCATCCTTCTTTTTCCAAGCTACCCCTTTTTATTTGCCATGAAATTTTGAGGTGTGTTATGTATCTAAATATTTATGAGTAATTATTTTAATAATTAAATGTAATATTAGTTAAAGATGAACGTAGGGTCACACCATTTCATCGAAACGGTGTGTTTTGACCTATAAAAGGTCTTACCACTTATCTATCAATTTATACATCATTTTATATCTACGAATATGTGGGTTATTTCAGAAATTATTGGTTCATTCCGAGTTAATTGATAATATCCAACTATGGATGTTACAGTTGGATATCCAAGCAGTTCTTCCTACCTTCTCTCCTTCCCTCGTTGTCCTCCTCACACATCGTTTTCTTTCTTCTTCCATGTGCATCCACTCGTTGTCCTCCCAATTCTCTCCTACGTCTTCCTCTTCACCACACTGTACTTTCACTTCACCGTGTCTTCCTTCCCATTTCTCTCCGTTGTCCTTCCCACTTACTCCCTGCCCGCACCGTCGTCCCACCTCCACGACTTGCAAACAAAACAAAAACCAATATATTATAATATAATATAAAATAATATAATATATTAAATCAAATATATTATAATATAATATATTTATAATATTTCAATTTTGTTTTATTATATTAAAACAAAATAATAAAATAAAGATTTTTCATTTTTATTATATATTAATTAATATAATTAATTATTATCTTTAAAAATATCACCATCTTTAAAAAAAAGAAATTCCTCCCTGCACAAAATTAAAGAACGAATGGTGAAATTAGAGCTTAACCAAGTCCAAGGTTCTAAAAATCTTGAGGGTTTACACTCAAGACTCAACCAAATCGAAGAAGAACTACACAAAGGTAAAAATGAATTGTCAAAAACTGTCAAAAAAGAAGTCAATGAAGCGGTATCTTGGGAGATGAAAGGATTAAAAAGGGAAATAATAGTATTGTTCAAATCTAGATTAAGCAAACTCGAGCAACATTTGGAAGACACAATTACCACATTAGTGGGAAAGGTGTCAAAGGAAGACCAACCATCCTCAATTTCAATCCATCATAAGACAATTCCTCCCATAAGGTAAATTCCACAAGAAGAGATCGATCACGATCACTATCCAAATCATGAACAATTGCTCTCTCCTCCAAAAATAAGTAGGTATCAAATGAAACCCAAGTTAGAATTGTCAAAATTCAATGGCGACACAAAACAGAGCATAGCGTGGATCAACAAGGTAGAATAATTTTTCTCCATACATAATGTCGCATCCGACGAAGAAATGATAAAATATGCCTCGATGCAATTAGAATATCGGGCATACAACTGGTACATGTGGTGGAAGGTTAGAACAAGGACAACAAAGCGCAATTGGAACACGTTCAAAAATGATTTCTTTAAGAGGTTTAAAGATTTAGAAGAAAAATAATTCTTCGCAAAACTCACGAGACTGCAGCAGAAAGGTGACTTCGAGGAATACACCGATGAATGGGAATCCCTGGAGACACGTGATTCGGAACTCACAGACATTCAACGCCTACAAAAATATGTGTACGAACTAAAACCCTATATCAGAGATGAACTAGAGCTACTAAATGTATCAACCTTAGACAAAGTGAGATGAAAGGAAAAAATCATTGAGGAAAAAATGAAAAAGACGTGGAATAGGAACCATGATAAAGATTGAAGGTCCATCCAAAATACCAAAACCAACACCAAATACCAACCACTACATCTAAGAAGTGATGACAAACCCACTTTAGAAGTCCAACGAATGAAAGAAGGAAAGTGTAAATATTGCGGAGAGAAGTGGGACCCAAGACACAGATGTTTGAAAAAGAGACCATCAAGAACCTATATCAATGTGAAGCAGAAGAGGAAGACAATTCAAATAGTGAGGAATCCAACATAGAAGAAACACATGACATCCAAAATCCTCCATCAAATTCAGAAGATGAAGAAATGCCCAAGATATCAATTGCATCCATAACATGAATACACCAACAACAGACATTAAAACTTAAAGGGCATATAAAAAATAACAATGATGTTGTCCTATTCGACACAAGAAATACCCATAATTTCATCGATGCAAGTGTTACAAAGAGGCTTAACCTTTTCATATATCCAATACCCAACATGAAGGTAATGGTCGCAAATGGAAAGAAGATCAAAAAATTTGGAAAATGCCACAAAGTTAAGCTGCAAGTACAAGACTATAACCCTGAGTTAGAATTTTATGCAGTACCCTTAGGAGGAGTTGATGCAGTATTAGGAATTCATTGGCTGCAAATAATAGGTACCTACTCTGAAAAACACCAAGAACACTTTATAAAGTTTAAATGGAAAGGAGAAAAATACAAATTATATGGATTCCAACCCCCTCGCACACAAATTGTGTCATCCCACAAAATGGAGAAGCTAATTTGAAAGGGAGCACCAGCGGATGTCGTACAATGCCAAGAGATGGAATTATTAACTTCAGAAGTGGTTAAACCAGGTCAACTGGAGATCCAAGGACTAATCCAAAATTACAAAAAAGTATTTGAATATCTCCCCATGGAGTTACCACCAGAAAGGAAGATTGAGCATGCCATTGAAATCAAGTCTAGATCAAGCCATGTCAATGTTAAACCCTATAGGTACCCATACCATCATAAGACAAAGATTGAAAGATTAATCCACGATTTACTAAAGTGTGGAGTGATTACAAAAATTCAGAGTCCTTGTGATGCACCAGTAGCACTGGTACGAAATAAGGATGGGTCCTTAGGCTATGCATTGACTACAGAGGACTAAACAAGATAACTATTAAAGACAAATTCCCCATCCCATTTATCGATGAAATGTTGGATGAGCTACATGGCACAAGGTACTTTTCAAAATTAGACTTGACGTCAAGATATTACCAAATCAGAGTAAGGCTAGAAGATGTGGTGAAGACAACTTTTCAAACCCATGAAGGAAATTATGAGTTTAAGGTAATGCCTTTTGGGCTAACTAACGCTCCAACAACATTTCAAGCAACCATGAATAACCTATTTCATCCATTCCTAAAGAAGTTTGTACTATTTGTTTTTATGACATCCTTATATATAGTAAGACATGAAAGGACCATCCCAAACATCTGGAACAAGTACTCTCTATTCTAAAATAAAATCAGTTCTACGCCAAAATGTCCAAATGCACGTTCGGTAAGGAACAAGTGAGCTATATTGGTCACCTAATATCTAAAGAAGGAGTCAAGGTAGATCCAGAAAAAATCAAATCAATCACAAACTATCCCAAACTTACTAACATCTCCAAGTAAGGCGATTCCTCGAGCTAACTGGATACTATAGAATATTCATTTGGGATTATGCGCACATAACTGCACCCTTATCCAACCTTCTAAAAAAGAATGCATTCTAGTGGAGTGAAGAAGCGGATAAATGTTTTGAATCCTTAAAAAGAATTATGCCCTACACACCTATACTGGATACCCCAGACTTCTCCAAACCATTTGTAATAGAATGTGACGCTTCAAGTTATGGTTTTGGAGCAATACTAGTGTAAGATGAACACCCGATAGCTTTTGAGAGTAGAAAATTAAACAAGCGAGAACAATTCAAGTCTACATACGATAAGGAAATGATTCCAATTATGCAGGAATTGGAAAAGTGGCGACAATCCTAGGGAGGAAATTCATGATCTGCACAGATCACAATAGTATTCAATACCTACTTCAATAGAAAAACCTATCCACAGAACAACATAAGTGGATAGAAAAAATTGATGCTTTCGACATGGAAATAATACATAAAAGAGGGAAGGAAAATGTAATTGTAGATGCACTCTCTATAAAAAATGAGGATATTACCTCTTACTCCATCTCAGTTGCAATTCCAGAATGGCTATATGAAATATGAAGTGAATACACCAAGGACCTAGAAACAAGCACTATAATTAACAATTCCAACCATGACCCCATGTTTGAATGGAAAAATGATATCCTTTGGTATAAGGGGAGGATTTATTTAAACTCAAAATATAAGTTCAAGGTTAAGGTAATGAAGGAATCCCGTGATTCAACAGCTGCAAGACACGTAGGATTATTTATATCTTATTATAATGCAAGAAGGTCATTCTTTTGGAAGGGAATGCAAAAAGATATCCAGCAATATGTGGCAGAATGTGACAAATGCCAGAGGAACAAAAGAGAAAATGTTTTAACCCCATGGTTATTCCACCCCCTACACATTCCAAACCAGAAATGGGAAGAGATATCAATGGACTGCATCAATGGGTTACCTCCATCGAAAGGAAAGGTCAAAATTATTGTGGTAGTCGATCGATTAACCAAATTCACACACTTCATGGCAATCAAAAAAATAGACATGGCAAAACAAATTGCAGATATATTTTGCAAAAATATCTACAAATTACATGGCTTCCCAAAAGTCATCGTCAATGACAGAGATGCAAAATTTAATGGAAAAATTTGGATGGAATTTTTCAAACAAGTAGGCACATCACTCAATATGAGCTCAGCTTACCACCCCCAAACACATGGCCAGACTGAAGTCATAAATAAATGCTTAGAAGAATATCTACATTGTTTCGTAACAGATAAACAAAACCATTGGTCTCAATGGTTACACTTAGCATAATGGTGGTACAATTCAACATACCACACCTCCGCAAAAATGACCCCCTTCCAAGATTTATATGGGTATGAACCTCTAAATTGGAAGGGGTTAGTTCTAAACAACACTAATGTTCCAAAAGTAAGGAACCAACTAGATAAATCTCAAAAAACCATTGAATTACTCAAGGATAACTTAGTCATGGCACAAAATCGTATGAGGCAACAAGTGGATCAACGTAGAACTGAAAGAGAATTTGAAGTAGGAGACTAGGTGTCCGTAAGACTCCAACCCTATAAACAGGTATCCCCTTAAATTGAAGGAAAAAAAAATTGGCCCCAAATCTCTATGGATCGTACCAGATTACCAAGAATATTAGTCAAGTTGCGTATAAATTACAATTACCTGATAAAAGTCGTATCCATAATGTCTTCCATGTATCATGTCTCAAAAAAATGCTAGGGAAACATCAAATAGTGCAAACAATACTTCATATTTTAGATGACGAAGGAAGGATCATTTGGGAACCGGAGGCAATCATTGCAAACAGAGAAAGAAGGTTTCGTTCTTGAACACTCAAGGAACATCTCATTAGGTGGAAGAATTTTCCATATGAAGATGCATCATGGGAGACAGAACAGACAATACCCATCCTTACCATTTATTTGAGGACAAAGTGTTCTAAAAGACGAAGGAACTGTTATGTATCTAAATATTTCTGAGTAATTATTTTAATAATTAAATTTACTATTAGTTAAAGATGAACGTAGGGTCACACCATTTCATCGAAACGATGTGTTTTGACCTATAAAATGTCTTATCACTTATTGTAAAAAATCATCATTCAATAAATATTTTCATTGTGCCTAAATTCGAAATATGTGGAATTAGTATTTTCTACTTCAAGGTATCATCCATAGGAATTACTAGTTTAGACCTTCTAGCAATGTGTCCTTGATTACCACATTTGTAGAATTATATACTATAAATTTGTACAGGAGAAAAATAATTGTAGTTTCTTCCTTTTGTATTTTTTCTGGTAATATTTTTCTTATAGACATAAGTATGTGATGTAATCCCTTTCTCCATAGGAGTCTTTATTTTACAATTTCTAGCCATATGTCCAAAATTGTTACAAGTGTAACAATTTCCTAAAAATTGTTGTTGATGTTTACTTGTCACTGGTCTTTTAGACATCATATATGTTCTTTGTAAGGGAGAAACAAATTTCTTAGTTTCTTCTCTTTGGCTCATGAGTACATCATCATAACTTCTTTTATTTCCATATTGATTTGTGCAAGAAGAATACCCTGGTTTTTCTTTGTCAAACCCTAATCCATATTTATCGCTTGATGGGCTTTGAACACTTAGGATTTCATCTAAAGTCCTTGAACTATTTTCAAACCTTGATTTGATTGATTATTCATCCAGTTTATTTCTAAGGTGCATAATGTCTTGTTCAACCCTTTTAGATTCGTGTATTCTCCTTTGGAGATGTTGTTCTAGATTGTTTTCATCCCTTTCAACCTCTAGGACCTGATTTTTTAAGCCATCGATCATTCTTTCTACATGTTTTTTTTTTCTCTTCAAATTATATCATGTGAGTTTTTTATTTTTTGTAAATTATTCTAGACTTCTCTAATTCTTCATGAGCATTTATAAGTTTTGCTTCAAGATATACCACATCTTCTATTTCTTCTTCAGGAATTTCGCTTTCAAAACCCATGAATAGAACTTCAACATCTTCACTTATTTCATCATTTTCACTATCTTCTCTGGAGTAGAGGTTTTTCTTATTTTTCTAAAACTTCTTCTTGTATATGTTCTTATTATTTTGATCTCTCTTATGACATCAAGGTTCTTCATCATCGTTATACCCTTGTTTTTGGTAAGGACACTTTTTGGAAAAATGTCCAATCCTTCCACAGTTAAAACATTTAAAGGGTAGCTTCCCTTTGTACTTTCCAATGCCTCTCTCAAGTTTCTTGATGAAGAGAGCTTCCTCATCATCTAGATCCTCGGATTGTATCTTGGATATGACTTTAAAAGCTTCTTCCTTCTTTGATGTTCCATTTTGTTATGTTCTCATCTCATAGGAAGTGAATATCCCATGTAGTTTATCTAATGTCATAAGTTTAATATCATCTCGTTCTTGTAGAGAGGATATCTTTGATTCATATCTCATTGGAAGGGTTCTTAGTACCTTGTCGACTACATCTTTCTATTTAATTTCTTCTCCAATGCCTCTAATGACATTAACAATTTCATCTACTCTTAGAAGATATTCTACAATATTTTATTCCGCTTTCATTTTTAGGTTTTCAAACTATCCTTTGTAGGTATGGAGTTGGGATTCCTTGAATTTGGGTGCTCCTTCATAGACACATTTTAGTTTTTCCCATGCATGTTTCGATGTTTTGCATTGCATGAATTTTACAAGTATTGATTCTGTCAACCCACTCAAAATTGCATTCAGAGCTTTTGCATTGGCCTCATATAGGCTTAGTTCTCCTTCGTCTATAGGTACTTCATGTGGTACTTTATATTATGTTTCAACAGTCCTCCAAACATTGTATCCAAGAACCATTAGATGGAACTTCATTTTTACTCTCCAGTATGCATAATTATCTCCATTAAATAAAGGACGTCTATTGGTGGCTAATCATTGTTGATCCATAGTGATTTTAGATAGGATCTTCCTTCCAGTGATTAAGTTGTAGTGAAGGATCCTTATTTGATACCAATTGTTGGAATATTGGACAATACTGAGAGGGGGGCGTGAATTGGTATTGATAACTTTTAACAATATAAAAAACTTTTAATTTATTCATTAACACACATGATCAACAAAAACACACAAAACACAAATTTATCATGGAATCCCAATTGGGTAAACCACCAATACTTCCTATTACTACAAAATTATATTTTACAAATAGTTTTTCCCTGCTACTACATACAAGGATGGTGTTATACTCTATTTACTAGCAAGTATTGGAAGGAGGATACAACCCCCTGGTTTTATCAGCTGCTACTGAAAGTATGCTATGACACCCTATTTACCAGCTACCACTGCAAGGAGGCCACACCCCCCTAGAAAACTTGTTTCTTTCCCTAGAGCCTCCCAACCTCCCTCTTATGATAATTTAATATCTCATTTTTCTTTAATTGATCTTTCAACTGTATGTCCAGAGACACTTATTTGAAGGTTTAAAACTTTGTTTATATACCCTTAGACATATCTCTTCATTCAACAGTCACCTATCTTCATCGTGACTCTTCACAGACAAATAAACTAATTGTGAATTACTTCTTTGTTCATCATTTTTAACTCCATTTAATTTATCAGTCACAAGCTTCTGCAGTTTCCTTTACACAACATATGCTTTCTCCATTTATATTTTGGAAACAAAAATCCTTCTGTAGCGACCTTTCCGCAATTATGGGTTGCGGATTGCAGTCGCATGTTTTAACTTTTCTCAAAAATTCCTTCCGTAATTTCCTTTCCGCAACTAACTTTCTGGAAGGTACTTTATTCACCATTGATTTCCTACGGACTCTTCCCCGACCATTGATTCGAGATCAGATGTGGATTGTGGATTGCATGTTTTCCAATTTTGTTCAAACTACTTATGCAGTTCCCTTTCTGAAATTTTTATTCCGCGTCGTCGATCTTTTGCGGAGTCTTTCCTGACCGTCAATATCGGGATTGCAGATTACGAATATTCCTTATAATATTTTTGAATTGGGATTCTACAAATCTTTTTCCATGAATCGTTTTCCGCAACTCTCTAAGCCGTTGATTTCTTGCGGATGCTTTTCTGACCGTCGATCTTCAGATTGCGGAACCACACTTTCCCATTTTGGACTTTTGCAACTTTGTTTCCACATTTTTCTGGACCGTTTATTTTCTTGTGGGTTCACTCTTGACCGTAATTCTATGATCAAATGTATATCTTCCCCTTGTCATTGAGCCTAACATCGATCTACAATCTGATTTTGGAATTCCTTTGTCTTTCACTAAGTTCGCCTTGTCATCATGTTTACTGGGTATTCTTTTGTCATTGTTGAACTCTTTTGATGCCAATTGACAACTATTTTCAACACTTCCTATTCAATACCCTCTTATTCCTCTACATTATACTTTACTTGCATTCCTCTTGGGTCATGTATAGCAACAAATTACCAACCCCCTCTACCTAGAACCTATGAGTAAAATACTTGTTCACATTGGATCGGAAGAACATATGGATATGTTCCTGGCTCAAGCAACCTTGTATTAACCATGGTAAATACATTATCTTGTTCAATAACATTTCTATCGTGATCACATTGAATCAATCGTGGCCTATACCATTTGACAAGGAATATAACTAATTTGAAGGATTTAAAGTCACACTCAATAATATCATATAAATACCCATAGTATCAATTTTTTGAGACTTCTGGATGTCCGTCACTATTAGAGGAAACATTAGTGACCTCAAATACTGCATTTATCCCACAATCATATGTTTTATTCATTTCATCCAAGTTTTTGATGCAAATTTATGGTCGTTGCACCACATAGCCTTATGGTGTTTCACCTACAATGTGCCAGACATGTAAAAGTTGCATCATTAATTGATAATTAACATATGTATGATTCAAAAGTATGAAAATAAAAATAAATAAACTTGTAGATCAATATAATTAAAAATAATTAAATAGTATGGGTGATTAATATGCTTGATTGTTTATCTTTTAAACCATGTGCTAAATCAATTTCCCTTTGTCTAAGATTTGTATCTCCATTGCGATAGGATTATTTAACCAATGAATCCACACCTTCCCATGTTAATATGTGACTATATTGTATACATTATTCAATCCCATACCTTCATCCAATCAAGTTTTTTTGCGACGTATAAATGTAATGCATCCCACTCTCTACTAGTTGTATGAAAATAAAACTACAATTCACAAAAGTATAATTAGTTACGATGATATACCTTTACAATTGATGTATATTGAATATTAAAAATAAAATAAGATAAAAATGTAATATAGTTAATCTCCACCATCTAATAATTACCTTTCACTTTTCTCAATCTAACTTTCCCCATCAGGTACTCCCCTTCGAAAATTGTTATTGGAGTTGGGATCCCAAATGCAACTTAAATCCATATTTGACACTAATTTAGGAAGATATTCACTAATATACACCATGGTCTGGTATATAGTATATCCCTCCACCATAGAACCCTCATTACATGCTCTTTTTTTAACCAAATCCTTCAAAAATTTCAAGTGTCTCAACCATCCACATTGACCTTATGTGTATAGGTCCACACATTTCCATCTCCTCAACTAGTTGTATGAGGTAGTGTTCTTGTGCATTGAAAATGTCAAAGGTAGATTCTTTTTCATTTCACACATTAGACGAGGAATTTGTCTTGTCCAATACATTATATCTTCTTTATGGATTTCTTTAGATGAAAACCATCTACAAGTGATGCAATAAAATCACAAGATCTAACGAAAAATGTACAATATAGTACATAACAAATAAAACAAATGTCAAATATAAGTTCTACAATGAATAAAACAAAAACTTTATGCATGCAAAATATTTCTACTTACCTCATGTATTTTCCAAGATTACATATAACGTTTTTGACATTGTTTTTGAAGTTGTCTGGTAGAGATATAGGTAGAACATACTATAACAATTAAATCGTTTCATTATTTTTTCTAAAAGTAGACAAAAAAACACCAACAAGATGTAGTATAGAAATATATCACTCTATATACCAGAATAATTTCTTTAATGAAGGTATTCCAATCATGTGTTTTTAGCCCCCTAAAATCACCTTTCTTTGTTAAGATATTATTTATGTTTGAACAAAATACCATGGGAAATTTAATTTTTCGTATGACTTCTTTTACAGCATTGATTTTCTGCTCCGTTAATAACAATGGAAGGGAGTTTAAATTAATTTGGTCTCCGTCGCTATTTAATTGAATGACATCTTTCATTGCATGATTGGCTTCCCAAATGTCACTACAAATTTTAACGATTTTTTCTTTGTCACTCCTTCCATCCAATATTCCCATTTTTCCTTTTTACAAGTTGCATTCTTTTAGATATGCATTGTATCAAAAAAATGAACAATTTGAATGGAAACCTACTGGATTGTCTGGGATAACTTATCATTCATCGGGGAAGCCCATTAATGCCTTGGTCATGACCTTCATGAAACATAGTTACATAAATTACAACAATAATTGTCAATTATAGTATTAAATGAAACACAATATAAAAAATAAACTCCAAACATTTCATATATGATGATATATAGACAATTTGATATATACCTTGATGATTTCTATTATATTGCAACATCCATAAATGAGGTGTCATTCTTCATGGTTTTAATGAAGTCTCTTCTTTCCCATTAAAAATATGTTTTTTAGTAGATTGATAACTATGATTCTTAGAGAAGAAGTGCCTATACTCATCAAACACCTCCTTTCCTAAAAAATTTGAAACACGAGATTTCATCTTAGGACCACAAGTTGGACTTGCAAATTTTCCCTTTGTTTGAAAACCTGCAAGAGATGGATTAACTATGTCGATTTTAATTATAATTATATATAATAAAAAATCATGCATTATATCAACTTCATAAAATTAAATACTATTAAAGTGCACATTAATTACATACTACGAAAATGTGTTATCCTTGGGGCATTGTGAATTGTCCTTACAAGCATTGCATGGAATTGAAATTTCCTTTGTCGTATTGATCTAGAGACATCATACATAGTGATGCCCTTCCATATCTTTAGTAGCTCGTTGATAAGATGCTCCATATAGACATTCATATATTTAACTTGGTAGTTACATAATTGATTTGAACATATACATTAAATAACTATTTCAACAATTTTACATTTATAAATATATATGAGTAAATGAAAAAAATTAAGACATTATGCAGCAATTACAATATATTTGATGCTACTGTGTTTAAAAAAATTGTTGTAAACAAATACCTGGAATAATTATTGCCAACATTATGTGCTTCCTCTTTATTAGCATCCATGGAGGAATGTTATTGTTGATAATAAAAATAGGCCACGCTGAATAAATAGATTTCATATCTATAAATGGATTGACACAGTTCATTGCTAATGAAATCCTAGCATTACAAGGTTCTTCTTTGAAGTGTAGCCAATTTTCCTTCTTGTCTCTAAATGTAAAACCATATGCAGGAATTCAAAGAATTCCATCTTCATTTCTATTCCATGCATGGTAATCCATAAATTGTGTTATGATTTTGCACCTGAACAATCGTTGCAAACATGAAATCACAAGAATAGACCAAAGAACCTTGTGAGGCACCTTTTTTGTTACTTGATCTATTCAATATCTACTGCTATGACATTCTGGACATTCCTTTTCAAATTAATATTGTTTACGATATATAATATGAACATTAAGGTGTGCAGCAATTTCTTAATACTCCATTCCAATATATTTTATGATGGTAGATAAATCTCGGCATGTGCGAGGTAAAATATTTGAAGGTGGTAACAAAGATTCAACTATCAAGATACAACAAAAAAACCCGGTTAATATAAAGAATATTAATGGTACATATTAGATCCTTATTAATTTTTATGATGAACTAACAATAAAAATAGACAAAAAAAAGATAACCTTTATCAATATGTATATGTGATGAAATATATTACATACCTTAACATCCGTGTGACTGTTGTGTTTGAAGAACCATTCATAACCTTCAAGTTCATTATCAACAATATAGTAGAGAGAAGAGTTGTGTTAGAGCCTTCATAAAGAGGTTCGTATGCCTTGTCAAGTAGAGGCAATTAATGAGCATCATCAAAGTCGTTGTATTGATCATCATCCATTATAACATTAAATGTATCATGGATCAATGCATTTGTACCATCATATTCAACTGTGTTATTAGCATGATCATATTCTTCCATATGTTCATTATCTTGATCTTGAGTATTAGCTCCATGTTCCTCCCACTCTTGTTCAACTACATTATCTATGCGATTTGCCGTCCTAGGGGGGATTTCCTTTACAATTATGACCAATAAAGATATATTAGTGTATATATAACAAATATTAAAATGATACATATATGTTTACACAAACAATCAATATAAAGACATATAGTGAACAACTTACCAATGGATGATATTCATGTCCCCCTTCAACGTGTCCATGATCCATACAATGTATTTTAGTTGATGTTATACTTATTCTTCTCATGTTAAAGACACTACATTTACTACAAGGACAATAACTTTTTCCATCACCCTTTCTTTTCACTCCAGCCCATAATCTAGCAAGTAATTCTCGATTTTGTTTCGAAGGAATGTTATGTGACATTTTCCTTTACCAATATTAAAAAATAAAGCTCCACACTTCAATTATTTGTAACTATAGTAACAAATAAAACAATCCTAGTTTTTGGCACGAAAAATAGTCCCACCAAGCACCACAAACTATCGCTACTATAGCAAAAATGTTGGAATGTTTCTAACATTTCATTTTTTTATAAAAGAGTTTTTGTCATATTTCTGATAAATGTATTCATATGACCATTGGGGTAATAAATGAGGAGATTTATTAAGTAAAAAGGGAAGCAATAAAATAACTCTAACATTCGGCGTATATTTTCCTAAACTTCCACAATCCGACGAAAATATTATGGGTGTCCGAAATCCAACAATGGTCGAGATCAAATTGCAATAAAATGATGAAATTTTCAAATTTAATAGGTAATATACAACAATACTCTCAATTTTTTGGGTTTCATCCGAGAATGTCGCCATATTTTGTGTTCAAATGCAGCTATGAGTAAATCTATATGATCTTCCCTCTGGACTGACTAGGATGGATATATTTTTCCATCTAATCCAATCTATTCAAGGGTTTTCATCCTCAACACCCAAAAGGATCAGAGAGCTCTCAAATCGATTTCTCAAAAGTGAATAATAATAATGGATGTTGAGCAAACTGAATTTTATTCTTTTATTCCTTTTTTTACCTTTGCATGTCACACACAACTTTAATTACGCAAGCATGCAATTTAATGACTCAAGCATGCGCCTTTAAATATGCATGTTGCATGCATTTCTAATTATGCATTGCATGCCACACATGTCACTTGATGTTGCTTAAGTGGTCCCATTTTCCACTAATGACTTCATGTCCTTGCTAATGAATCAAGCATGCACAATATATTATACACAATTTAGTTTGCATAACTTTAAATTTATTCCAAGAGTGAGACAACAATTAATGCATATAATAAATCAGATCTACTATACTATTCATGTAGGTAAAATCCTCTTTATTTAACTGTTGTAGCATAACATCTATGGAAATAACACTATAAATTACAATAATTAGTGTACGTTCATACCTCATGTTATAGTTATTTTTACCACACTTGGTAGGTCACACTTTTCTGTCCTTCCATGTCCCTCTGCAGAATCCTTGGACCCCCCTTGCTTGAATTATACTTTGATGTTCCAAGAAATTCCCTAAAAAACATATGTTTATTATTGTACGTGACTTTAAGATGATACTCGCGTGTATATGCAACTTACTCCACTGTAGCCCGCATACATCAGGAAATGTTCATAAAAACAAAAACTTTTGGATTTTTCCTCATTGTGTCCCGGACAACTTGACTCTTGGCCTTCCATATGCCTGGAAATGCTCCGAATCAACCCTTGATTGTCCATTGGAGGGATATATATTGAGCCTCTTTGATGCATTGAAGAAGGAGAACATTTGAAAGCATGGAAACTATAGTTCATTGTTGCCCCATATTACATATGCTTGAGTCTGCATCCCTTTGTCCTTTTGAGCACAAATTGCTGCTCTTCCCAAGCTTGCCATTGCCTTGTAAGATTGACATTGAGATGGAGGATTGAAGTGGTGGATGCCCAAGTGGAGGACTCAGTTTCTCCATTTCGATGAGGTGCCGACAGAGTTTGTCACTGTTATATATGTTTATTATTAATAGAAATATCCATTTCTTGTTCATTACATGTGTATGACTATGAATATTTTATCCATGGATGTAGTTATATTTTCTTATACATGATGGTTTTATATATGCTAGAGTATGTATAACACTTTGATATACAGTGTGCTTGTCATCTTTATTGTTGTTGAGAGTGAATTATAAGTACAAGCGTGTTGGAAAAGCTCGATGGGGATCTACATCAACCGTTTGGAATAAGGTACGCTTCATATCCCTTAGCGTTAGCAGCATTTGTTTCTCTTGCATATTGGAATGGATTTATTTCAGGTGTCATTCAGTCTGTTGTGGTCTACCCCAAGCCATAGGAAGTTTCTCTCCATAAGAGAATTGGTGACTCCGCTAGGGAGGTTCCTTGTTTTTTATTTGGGGACTGGGTGCACGATGTGCTTGAATTGCTCTATGTTTTCTATGTTTCTGTGTTGGGTCCAGAAGTATGTTATCCTATTAGTGTCATGCTTATGTAATTTGGGTCTTATATTATCATTTTATCCCATTTCTCTTTATGTACACAATTTTTTGCCTAAGATTTGCGTAGACACGCAGGTTTTATCTAAACAATCGTGTATACACACATGTTTCCTGCAAACAATCGTGTGTGCTTCTCTTTTTGAGTTTGAATTGGATGTTTGAGAGATGTTGGGTGGATTTTGATTTTTGTTGAGTCTTCTTGGATGCTTTTGTGGTCTATCTACTACCTTTGTTTTTTATCATAGACCTTTTTTGTTTGCTTCCTAATTAGAAGTTGTTCTTGTCATCTTGTTTCCTTTTTTGTTTTGGTATTAGTGCATTATATTTCTTTTATCTCAATGTATTTCTTGGTTGTTGTCTAATAGTTGTTGCAGGGTCTGAGAATTGTAGCGTCTTTTATTGAATTTACATATCATTTATTTCAAAAATACAAAAATATTTTATTTTTGGCATATTCATGCACTTTTGCATTTGAATAGTACTTGCATTAGGTTTTCCTAGTTAATTATTAGTCATATTTTCATATAGGAATGGTTGCATTATAATTTGATGGAAAAATATGCATCTCATGTAGTGGCATACCTCGTTTTCATATTTAAATACAAAATTTCATTTGGCATTGTTTGTTAGGTGTGTAAATTTACTTTCACTGCCGAGTCATAACATCATTGGTTGCACGACCATTTCCTTTGAGTAATCACATCCTCTAAAATTAATGCATAATTTAAAATGAATTACACATTTTTATTTGATAGGGTATATCAACAAGCTTAGGTTTTAGAGTCTTGGAATAGGTTGTGTCAGTAAATTTCTCCAATACTACTAAACAAAACAAGTAGGTGTATGTCCAGGTGAGAGAGTGAAATCCTTGGTATAATTATTATTCTCAAGAGGCTTCTCTTACACAGAAGTTAAGCATGAGGAAACGTACACATTTTTGGTGGAGGTATTCCCCTGCCACTCTCTATGCAGTGCCATAGATATTTCCAATATCTTATTCGTATTTGGGGGCTTTTGAGGTACCTTTGGTGCTTTTGAACTTCGAGCTTTGCTACCCTACCCATACAGTAGATCTCACCTGCGACTGTCCGCCTGAGCATTAGTTATATTGGGGTGACCTTAGTTTCCTTACCTAGGTATCGCAGAGGGTACTTGCAGAGTTTATTCTGTGAGTGTCCTGGCCAAGTAGGGGTTAGACAACATAGTCGCTTTATGCGTTGAAGCTGAGGGCCAATATAATTGGTAACACACCTCCGCTTGTAGTGTATGGAAGTATCAAGCCTCTCCTAGGCGAGACATACCTGCCTCATTCAGGATCTCACGTATCCTCCCATTGGATTTCTTGCATTTTGGCTTAGATTCTCTTACGAGTGTGCTCTGTGTGTGCTAGATTTCTCTAGGTTTTGTAATTAGTTGAGTCTCTTTATTTTTGTGGAGTCATCGTGGATCGAGGACCAACATCTCATCGTTCTTGACGTTTAGCAGGACTTTTTCCTTCTATCTCTCCTCCTTCTTCCTAGAAGAGAGTTAGATAATATAGGAGAGCTCATACTCACTTTGATTCACACACTGATCTCACCATGAGTCATACATCTGAGATCCCGAAAGCTCCCCCTTCTCCATCCTCTGAGATGGGGAATGTTCCATGCAGTGTATATGGGACTCTGGAAGAATCCAATCATTTTGAGGTTGGAACATCACATAAAGAACAATACCAGTTTTCATATTATGTAAACACTAACCGATGATCTTATCCTCGAAGGTCGAGTAGCGAGAGTCAACCATTCCCCTCCAACTCTGGCCCTTTTATATTTGGCATGTAAGATATGACCAATAGTTTTCTGTCAACTGTTGTTGATCCTAGTGTTGGTATTAGTGGTGTTCCCAGGGGCACTACCATCTTGTTCCATGCCGATTAGTTTGGTAGTGGTCGTATTGCACCTTCCACACCCTTCGTAGGAGGAATTCCTTACACCTCATCCAGGCATACCACTGGGATCCCTTCTAGCAGAGGTGACCCTAGACATGTGAACATTGGAGGTACTTCATATATTCTGTCATATGTTCCATCGTCTTCTATACATGTTCCTTTGAATGTGTTTTTCATGGCACACCCTCCTTACAACCCGCATGGTTCTGTGGGATGGAGTACTACTTATAACCATGTTGTCCCTTCATCTCCCAGCTATTCTATGTTGGGAGGTTATGTACCTCCTCATATTTCTGGGGGACGACCGTCATATCAATCTTATAATTATGTCTATGTAGCACCCCAGTCTCAAGGTATTCCTAGGAAAGGGAGCCTAGGTTATGTATATCTTATAATTATGTCTATTATAGGAAAGGGAGCCTAATGATGTATCGATATTGGCCAACAATTCGATTTGTCATGATCGGATGTGGTTGGTTGTTCCCGCTAAGATTCCTTCGTACATTCCAAAGTTCAAAGGTAAGAGTGGTGAGGACCCTAGAGAGGGTGTTACTACTTTCCACCTATGGTGCTCTTCAAATTTGTTGAACCATGATTCCGTTCGTTTACGACTGTTTCAACACACCCTCATGGGTCTTGCGGTAAAATGGTATGTAGAGTTTCCTGGGGGTACATATTGGAAATTCAATGACCTAGTCATGACCTTTCTTAACCACTTTCAACTACATGTGTGTTATAATGTAGAGATTGAGCTCTTATCGACATTTCGTCAAGATAAATCCATGCACATTTCAGATCATATTCAGGAGTGGCATAGACGAAAACAATTGATTAAGGCCAACATTCCACCAGAGTTCCTTTTAGAATGGTTCCTCAAGTCATTATTACCATATATAGCAAAGGATGTGTCCACATCTAGAGTTATGAACAAGGAACAAGTGATTTTCTGAGCTCAGCAAATAGACTTGATTTATGTTCAGTCTGGGCTATTATATGAGATTATTCCGAACGCACCACAGTCTAACTTCAATCCTAAGTTCAAACCTGGGCCACATGCTGATGGAATTGTTGGCTATGCAAGTACACAACCCATAGACTTAGTTATGAATCAAATGAATAATTTGTCTATTGTCCATCCTACGTTGAGACAAGCTACGAATTTGTCTCATCCCACCCAATCGGTGTATGTACACTTTGTGTAGTCACCGAACCAGAAGAGTGATCAGCAGCCCAGGAGGAACAAGAAAAAGGGAAGAAACAATAGAAAGGATGGGGATAGAAACGGAAATTCTAACGATGACAAGAACAATAATAATGCTAGGGGGGACAAGAAGTATAAACATAACTTCAAGTTCCCTTACAAGATTTGTGGGGGAGACCACCTCACTTACTTGTGCCCTCGTATCGAAGATGACTTGAAATTTATTGCACATAGCCCAGTTGTGTTAACGAATCCTTTACTGCACAATCAAAATATGAATTTGAGGACCATGGAATCCATTAGTGCTTTTGGTGGGCATCAAAACAAAGGTTTCCATAGGTGCATCAACATGATGTCCACCAAGAATTTTGTGACACGGGTGAAAGATTATGGTTTTTCGCAACATGACTTGGGAAAAGAATGTTCTCCTCCCAAGGTCCCTTTGCATATTGGAAATCCTGTCGACAAGCCTAGAGTTATGCCTCACATTCCTAAGGGATCCTTAAAGTGTTCAGGGCACAATCCTAAAGCCTAATTCTCCCATAACTATTCCATTACAAAGGAATTGGGTCAGATTCCTTGTGCGATGTCCACCTTAGAAGTGCTTTAGACTTCCCTTCACATATGAAATCTTTGTGTCAACCCTTGGGGTGTTTGATTTGCATCCTTCAACAGTGATTAAATTTGAAACCCATGAAGTCTAGCCTCACTTTCCTTACCATGTGGCTCTCCTAGTCCAGGTGGAGTGTATGAACAACACCATTAAATGCACAGTAATTGATGAAGATGTTGTAGCTTTTGTGATGTATTTAAATTGTTGGAAAGGTTTAGGTTTTCCCACTTTGTCAATACTGGAACCATGTTGACTACTTTTGATGGGATATCTTTTTGGTTGCATGATATACTTCCTTCTCTTGAATTCCAAGTGGGAGGGAAGACCGTGTCGATCGAGGTCAAGGTGGTTGATGTGCCCCTTGACTATAACCTCTTACCAGGTCATAACTAGATTTATAACATGAAAGCGATCACGTCATCCTCTTATGAATTATGTGCTTCCCTTCTGAAGGGAGCATTGTCACGGTCGAGAAAAAATATTTTGATAATTCTGGTACGAAATCATGGTCAGGAGCTACTATCACGGTCATTGTAATTCTTATCCAGAAACTGAGAAAGTTGGGGTGGGAATGTATCTATCATTGATGGGAACTTTCAATATTTCCACACCAATTCTTACGATAGATTCCAGGCTTGGTAGTGAATCGTCATCGTTGAGTTTGACTCCATTTCTCATTTCGCATTTGGAATATCATTGGACTATCCCTTCTCCGAGAACTTTGGATGAAGATCCTAGACCTACTAAGATGGACATGTCATTATCTACAATGATGATTTCTTATCAAGCTATCCTTGGTCCCATTATAGATCCTAGTCCTTCCTCTTCGCGGGAAGAGGAGGAGGACCCCTTCGCACTGCCTGCTTGTGTGGTTGTGTCGTCACACTCTCATGATTGCTTCAATGACATTTTTCCTTCGGATGAAGCTATTCTCGAAGCCATGAGTGGTTTAGCTGGGCCTTGGGAGGAGTTACACCATCAATCTTACTTTCTCCCAGAGATTAAACGTATGGAGTGTGATGACTATAGGGTGATACTTAGCGAGAAATTTGGTATTCCCATGATCGCATTAGGATTTCCTGTCGAAGGGAACATGGCTAATTTGTCACCTACTATCCCTATCAACATTTCTCGAACTCCTGGCAAAGTAGAAAATGTTTACATTGGGGCAGATTGTTACCCCGATGAGATTGAAGCATACACTAAGCTCTTCAAAGAATTTTGAGATGTTTTTTCTTGTTTGTATGATGAAATGTCAGGAATAGACCCTCACATTATTGAACATGAGATTAAGACCTATATGGATGCTAGACCTGTTCGACAATGCTTACGTGCGATTAATCCCCGTAAGGCACCCGCTATTAAGGCAGAGATAGAGAAGTTGCTTAAGGTTGGCTTTATCTATCCGGTTCCCTTGACTGAATTGGTATCCAATCCTGTTATGGTTAACAAGAAGCAGGGAACTATCCATGTGTGCACTGATTTCAGAGACCTGGACAAATCTTGTCCTAAAGATAAATTTCCCACACCATTCATAGATTAGATTTTGGATGAGTGTGCGAGAAGCAAGTTGTTTAATTCATTGACGGATTTTCAGAGTATAATCAAATTCAAATCAAACCCGAGGACCAACATAAAACGGCTTTCATTTGTACTTGGGGTACGTTTACATACCGAAAAATTCTTTTCAGACTTAAAAACATTGGAGCTACCTTTCAACAGGAAATGACCTTTGCTTTTCACTACCTTAAGCAAATTATTAAAGTATATCTTGATGATTTAGCTGCTCACTCTCATTTGAGGGTGGATCATATTGACCATCTACGCTTGGTTTTCGAAAGATGTCACCGATATAAAATCCGGTTAAATCCATAAAAGTGCATCTTTTGCATGAACGTAGGTCTCTTACTAGGGTTTATAATTTCTAAGTAGGGCATTAGGATCGACCCCCTTAAGGTTGTGGAAATACTTCGATTGTCTCCCCCACGCATGATTAGAAACCTTCATAGTTTGCAAGGTATGACTAACTTCTTGCATAGGTTTGTTGTCAATTTTGCTAATCTAACCAAGGGTTTCATGCACCTTTTGAAGAAGGACACTCCTTTTATCTTGGATAAGAGAGCCCATGAGTCTTTCAATGCATTGAAGAAATCCTTGGCATCGACCCCCGTGCTTAGTCCACCCGACTATAGCCGTGATTTCTTGTTATATGTGGTCACGTCTTAAGAGACGATTGGAATGGTTTTGGTTCAAGAGGATGAGGGGCTCCAAGAGAATGTTATCTATTATCTTAGACAAAAACTCATTGATGTTGAGCTTTGTTACACTCATGTTGAGAAGCTAGCCTTAGCTACCGCCCATGTGGTTCAACGATTGAGACACTACATACTCTATCGTCGGACTTTGGTTGTGGCTCACATCAATCCACTTATGTTTGTCCTAACCAGATGGATGATAGGGAAAAATATAATAAATGGATTGTTATTTTGCAAGAATTCAATCTCGAATTTTTCTCTTCAAAATTGAAGAAATCATTGATTTTTGTAGAGCTCATATCAGATTTTCCTAGTTTAGATGAACTTGAGGTTCATATCTTCCTCATTTCGATTGTGGACCCATGGTATGGGGATATTATTGTTTATTTGAAAACTTTGAAGGTCCCTCCTCACCTTTCACAGCATGAGCATCGACGGTTATGTCATGTAGCTAAGAACTACCTCATTGTCGGTGACACCTTGTCTCGTCATGGGGTGGATTCCATTTTACATCGATTTTTGACTCATGAGGAGGTTGAGTCTTCACTTAATGATTGCCACAAAGGGGCGTGTGGTGGTCATTTATTTTTGTTGCACTTAGAAATCTCACATTGCTTATCAGTTTGTTGCACTTAGAAATCTCACATTGCTTATCAGTTTTCATGAGAATTTCGCATTGCCTTTCAACCTCCTAGAAAGCCTGGCTTGGGTCACCTTGGTCACTTTTTCCCCAGACCTAGAAGGGTCGGAGCCTTCATGTTTTTTACATAGAGCTTCGGTGATTCCTGTCACAGTTGACCTATAAGTGTCATTGTCTCCTTTCTTTGGCAAAAACCCTAGATCGACACTTTTGTTAGCTTTGCTAAGAGCATCGGTGGTCAAAAAATGAGAAAAAGAAGTTTCTTGAAGCTTCCATGCGGAATCCTCCGTGGGGTTAGTTCCTATATGCTTGAGATAGGTGGCATTCACCTTCCTCACCTATAGAGATCTCATCCTATCCTTTTTCCAATTCATTTCTTGATTTCTAGACCTATAAATGAAGTCTTCATGATGAGAGTGAGAGAGGCCAGGAACAACACCCTTATGATGTTAGTTTGAAGTCTGAATGAGAGGAAAAGTAGAGTTAGATTATGGTTGGAGAGGTCTTCATATTCATAGGATATTTTAGACATTCTTGTTGAGATCGAAGCCATCGACATTAAGGCTTTTTGGTTGTACTTATTTCTCATCCATATATTAATACAAAGACATTTCCCTTTCCTATATTTGATTGTATTTATTGTAATCAGATATTATTGGATTCCTTCATGACCAATATGAATAGTCAATTTATCATGATGCTCTCATCCCTTTTGTTTGTCTTATGACCTATTTTGTAGGTATTGAACCATTGCAAGGACTTTTTGGAGAAAGACAAGACATCCAAGGTTGAGGTATATTGTATTTCATCTTAGTTAATTTGATTATTCAAAGAAAGGATATGTTGCTATGTCTTTTTATTCTGTAGTTGTGATTTACATTGTAGAGGAACAAGCAGTGTCCGCACTGATTGAGAATTCATGATAACAAAATTGGCGACTCCACTGGGGACAGCTTAATCCAGTCAGATCTAGGGAAGATCCAGTCATATCTGGTGCAAATCCAATCAGATCTATAAACTTCAGTAACCATTCCAATCTATGAAGGTTATTCTCTCTCCTTTTAGTATTTTCAGTTAACAAGGTAAGATATCTATCTTATGTTTCTGATTTTTTGCCTCTTTTCTGAGTAGTTTTATCCTTTTCAGTCTAGCTGAGTTTTTCTGGTTTCTCCTATAGGCTTTTAGCATTTCATTCTATCGTTCAAGTGATGCCTTTCCCTTTGGGTGACAAAGCGATGATCCATCCCAGGATTCCTTTTCTCCATTTGTCCAGAGCGCCAACAACAGCTTCTCCTTCAACTGATAGAGCATTGACGGTGCCTATGTGTAGAAGGCTAGAAGCACCGATTCAGCCTAGGACGCCCTGGTGTAGTTCTCTTCAATGCACCGAGGTAGGCCTTCAAACTGCCTATTTAAGAAAAAAAAATCAAAATTTTAAACTGTCATGTTCTCTGTAGTTTTTTCAGTGTGGTTTTTTTTCTTGCTTGTTGTCTGACTTACGGGTTTTTGTGAGTCTGATTCTCTGTTTGAGCTCAAATCCAAAAATGTTATCTTCTTCATTGTCATAAACAAAAGTGGAAACATAGTTTAGTTTTGGTTTTTTAGTGAAATGTCTAAAAAAATTTCATTTGAAAAGAACGCCTATAGCCTCTTCCTAGAATATTAGTTTCTTTTTAAAAAAAATATTGCTTTATGTACCTCATATTTTCTAGAAAAATACAAAAAGAATCATATTACTTTCCTCTTCTTTATGCTTGCGAAATTTTTTGTTTTTTATTTGCATGAGTGATTTAGAAGGATAAGTCTTTTTGACATTGTAGCAAAAGTTAGTTTTGCATGCACGTTTGAGGCTTAGTTTTATTTCTTGCATTTTCAAAGACTTTAGGGTGCTTGCTTGAAAGAGGTTTTTGTGTTTGAAAGAACTTTCTTTGCACCCTTTGTTGGATCTTGTTTTGATTGTTAAAAACAGATTTCTTTAGTATATTGTCGAAAAGAAAAGAAAAATGTTTCTTCCTTACCCTAGCTAGTTCTCATCGAAGTCAAAAGAGTGCATTTACATTTAGATTAATCTGCATCATTGGAGACAACACCCCACAAACATTCACCTAATCGTCCAGATAAAATTAACGGTATCTTTAGGTATAAAATTGTATAGAAATTTGAGTGATATGTTAGTGACGTGTTCATGTGTCCTAAAGCATAGGAGTTGTCGTTACTTATCCACACTACAACCCGAGACTTGCGCAATTCTTCCACGTACCGTCAGTATATTGAATGGCCTTTCACGTACCCTTGAGGTATATCGAAAGGTACTTCACATACTCGATTGTATATTAGAAGGCCCCTTGTGAATGGTTGTGCATTAGACAACACTACTATTGATTTGAGCTCCCATGTACCTTGCGTATATCGAGAGACCCCACTAGGATACCTTGACCATCTGAGAAAAACCCTTTGGTCATATTGTGTGGAGCAATACACCAATAATAGCATTCAGGGAGATTACTATGCACGTACCCCTGAGGTATATCACGAGTTGCACCTACTTGACAATCCTGGTGAGAGACCAGCTATTTTGAACCCATATTATCACTTAAGTCTGCTTGTGACCTTTAGCTCTGTCACTACTAAATTTCGACCAAAAATCCGACGGCCGTATTGTCGGATTTTCGACACTTCCCTGTCGCATGTACGACGCTATGATTTTTTTTTAAGCGTCGGTGGAGTGTCGTTGGTTATCCGACATATTTCTATTCCGTCGCTTAAGAGACACCTCAGTTTACCGTCGGTTATATGCAAACGTCGGTTAAGAAACGGAGATAAAGAAGAAGCGTCGATTAACCGACATGAAGAACCGTGGGTTAAGCGACGGAGATAGCGATTAAGCGTCGGATAAGCTACATGAAGAACCGTCGCTTAAACAACGGCTATAAAGAGTAAGAGTCGGATAAGCGACATGAAGAACCGTCGCTTAAGCGACGGATATAAAGAGTAGGCGTCGGATAAGCGACATGAAGAACCGTCGCTTAAGCGACGGCAGTGAATTTTTTTTTATTTTTAAATATTTGCAAATTGGGTATACAAAGAAGCCAGAACGATACTCGTTTGCTCAACCATCTGGATAGTTTCAGAGCATAGCATTTAGTCCATAAAACAATTTACAATTGTTGAAATTGCAGAGTTGCTGAAATTGCAATTTCCAGGCTGGATTTTGGTTGGATTTGGGGAAAAAGAAGCCAGAAAAATGGGGTGATTTGATGCTCCATTATCCCATGCAATAAGGTATGATTGATATCATTAAATAAGTGAGAATTATAAAGTTATTTTCTATTGGTGAACATCCAACTAAATATGATATCTAGAAGAATTGTTTGTTGCAGGTGGTAGCAGAGATTTCAATACAATGCATACGAATAAATTTGATAGCAGATGAAATAGATTGTCCCAGGACGATACTAGATATGAAACTACTAATGAAGGTGAAAAAAACTGAATGTACAAAGTTTAGGTGTTGAAATTACAACAAAGAGACAAGTATACTGCAAGCAAAATGAACATATAACATCATGCCAATAAAAATCATAGTGAGGCTTGCCCAAGTCTAATAATTAACTGCATAAGGATAAGGCATGGACAATTCCAATGGGCATAACTGCAGTGGGATCAAAAGGATAAGGCATGGACAATTTTATATGCAAAACCAAAGTAACAAAAGAAACAGACCAGAAGTGTGAAGATTAAACATGGAAGCCACAATAAAGGATTTATGCAAGTGTATCAACTAATCTAAATAAAAAATATTTACTGATAAGAAACGAATTTCAAGTCTGAGACTTCAATAACCCTTGTTGTTTGCACAGGGCAATTCAATAGGCTTTGACTGAATGTCAAGCACCATATCCATGAGTGGACTGAATTTGTTGATATTTGACCTTACACGTTAGATATGCTCTTATAGGAGTTGCACTCGCATTCCTTTGACCTATCTAGGGTTGAACTGTCTTATCTTATCTACCTTCAGTGGAGACAACATTAGCTCATCAATTGCAAGATCTGGCTCTGCCCCAAGGAATATGGCAGCTGAAGAACACTGACAGCAAAATGGCAGAAATCATGTATTGAACTGTATCAGCTGCCTTGTAAATCCATTTTTTCATTTCAGTCACTGGCATCCTTGTAGTTTGTCACCGATACTCCTCTTTTGGCTCTGCATAAGTTGCTTTGTAAATTTAACCTTGTTTGTGTTGTACCTGTATCGTTAGTTGTAAATCCAGTGTATTTGGAATTTCTCTTCACACTATAGTCGAGACTTCGCATGAAACATCATCATGTCTAGTGCCTCTCCCAAATTTGGTTAAAATCCCAAATAGAAAACAGTTAAGTCCACAATGTACTAACTGTCATTTTAAAAAAGACTAGAAAGTCCGGCAATGACACTGTCCTAATCACTAAAGTTTTAAATGTGGCACTGGGGTTCTATAATGTCTACTGTAAACTTAATATTAACCATTATCATAAATGTTCCTACAACCTTTGTTACTTTTACAAGTGTTTCTTGTCAATACGTGCAAACAGCACCTGGGCCTGTTATGGGAAAGAGAATACGTGCAAACAGCACTCTGATCGTACTATGTCTCAGGAAAGAGAATAGATTCTGCATTCGGATCAAAGTCATCCTCTTTCTAGAATCTAATGCACTATATTCGTAACTAATCGCAGTTCTGATGTATGTTTGATACTAGAAAAGCAAATTCTATCCATCAAAAGCTGAAGAGCTATTGTGATTGATGCATTTGTGAATAAATGAATACCACTTACCACAAGAAATACAGAAAGAAATGGACAGGAAAATTCTCATTGTACTTTGAACAAAAAACCCAATACATTACAGAGGATGTTCAATGACTGTCATATCTTATCAGAACAAGTATACCCCATGATCTAGCTAATATATGCACTGATTTGCTTGGTCTAAGCGCACATCACAGCGTGTAAGGGCCAAATGAAGTCTGATACCATCAGTTCATCCTGTGTTGGTTACTAACTAGTAAACTTCCCAGAAATCAATGAGTACCTGGTATTCGATCATGTCAGAAGGCCAATTCAAAAATGTACAATGCAGTTTCCTTATCAGCTCGTGCTAGTAATTTGCAACCATTAGCTTCACCAATAATCCCCACAAGAACACTGTCCATCAAGTTTTACTAAGTTGACTTCCATAGGTTTACAAATGACCGTGGATGGATTTGAGCTACTAATAAAAAACAAAAGACAAAACTCTAATGCTGTGTACTCTGCCTTGATGTATTTGTAGATAGCAAGGAAATGTGTGCTTCCAACAATTTTTCCTGTAAATTTCAACCCGAACCTTCTAGCTTTGTAGCCAGTCTTTTCCTGCCTGGAAAATGGTGGTTCTGGAAAAATTCACAGTACACATGATTCTTATAAGCTCAACCATTTATTTTTTATTTGGAGATGTTATTAATATTGGAAACAAGTTCGATTTCCAGATCAAATGGATTAAATACATTCCATTGCACTTTCTCTTATGAAGCAATTTGAACAAAGCTCCTATCATCTATGTGGTAAATGATATGTCCTTGGGTTTCCTATGACTTCTGAGATGTGCTCTGTCATCTTGTTCTGTTTTGAACACAGTTCCTCAAGGAAATCTAATCAATTCTAATGGAATCCTATTTGTAAGTTCTGAAAAGAATTAATGAGCTTTTCTCAAAGTAACCCATGCCTGTTTGATTAACTAGAGGACAGTTGTTACAGCCAAAGGAAAACATGCAAGTGTGGTTTTGTACTAAGAAAAATAAAATGTAATAAATCCCAAAGGCCACCATGAACTTCCCTTGGATATTACCCTAAAAGCATGCTTGAAAATGATGTATAGCAGCTAAGTCAACTTCCAACGACCCTAAAATGAACAAAAGTTCATTTACTATTCTGTTGTTTGTCACATTTTGGAAGTGTGGCAGAATAGGGAAACCTCCCAAGTGCATGAGCTTATACTTGAAAGATATTGTTTTGTACTTGGCTGGATCACTCTATCAGATATTGATGTTAAGGAAGCTGGTGCTTTGCCATGGAGTCCTGAATTGGGCAGAGACAAGTTGCTTGAAATTGAATACTTCATAAGTTTTAGCAGAATTCTGTGCCATAATGTTCATTTTGGCCATACAGGGGAGCTATCACAGCTGGCAAATATCATTCTAGATATACTCTCTCAGCTTCAAACATTATACAAAGAGCATAGTGTGAAGGAAAGGGGTTGGTTATTCTTAAGGCATAGTGCATGGTTGTCTTTAATTTTATCATTGCTCCAGGCAGGTCTGTGGAAAGTGTCTCTGAGAAAGATCGAAGTGTTGATATCTAAGATTGGAGTTCATTGTTTTCCCTAATTAGACTTAGACTACTTTGACTCATGCTGAGCATACCTTAAGCAAATTTTTGGTCAGTATTAATGGAAAGAAAATGCATTCTATTTCTTGTTCAACTTAATTCTATGATAGATTTATAATAAAATAAGAGCTCAACATCATAATATGATGGGATACCAAAATATTTCTAAGAAAAAGGCCCAGCAAAAGGATTCCCAAGGCCAATAGCAATGGCCTGATGCTAAATGATGTAGATAATCAGATTCAGGAACTGAAGCACATCAGACATAAAATATTTAGCAAATAAAACCAGTTTTAACCTTTTGTTAATTACTAAGCATGTCACTATTTTATAATACACTAATTAATAATCTCAAAGATCAGTTTTGTCAATCCTGGCGACAAATAAACTCATGATTGTGCATGAGAACAAGTGTCCTTAATCTCAACTAGTAATCATGGCAATTCCAATGACAACTGAACTGCATGACTGTGCATAACAACTAAACCGCATGACTGTCAACTAGTAATGATAAATTATATATCTAACCTAAGGACCTAAGATGAATCCACATGATAACTTTCAGGAGTGCTCTCATCACCCATACTTGGAAGTTGGAACTTCTGCAAACCTGTATATATAAGTGTGTCTGTTCCATTTAAAAAAAATAGATCTAGTCATATTACATGATAAATTTCAGGAATGCTCTCATCACCCATACTTGGAAGTTGGAACTTCTGCAAACCTGTATATATAAGTGTGTCTGTTCCATTTAAAAAAAATAGATCTAGTCATTACATTTCGCCTAAACATTTCTTCATTAGAAGAAATGGAACTGGATGTTTAACTATGGAACAACAGACTTGGCATATCCAATTGATGTTTCAATAAGCAATTAAAAATAAATACATATGTAAATTTACAGCTGGTAAGTTAATTGTGTTTAGTCAATCACATCACTAATTTAGCTAGGGAACATAAATCTGGTTATCACAGAGGTTGTGAAAAATTAAAGTCCAATGCATCTGAATACACAGATGGAAATATAGGAGAGTGACGTCTTATTGAGATGAATACGCTAAAATGTATTTGTATAGGCACTGGTTACATTCACGAATATCTCTATGGAACTGAATGAGATTTCGTATAACTCAAATGCTTTTTTTGTTTCTTTGGAATGCAACTAAAAAGCCATCCTAAATGAGAAAGATAACACATAATATCAACACAACATACCAGTTTGTAGTAGCAAACAACACGATTGGCAAAACACATCGAACGGACTTCGTTAGCCATGGGATCATCTGGGAGGGCAATTTCCAGTGCATTTGCATAGTGTACTAATGTTGCTTCATACTCTCCAGCTGTAAATGAAGATCTTATTATGTTGATATCTAAAGGAACATGAAAGGAAACTGAGTGGTCAGCAGCCTATAACTTTGCTTAATGTGGCTACTTGAATCAAACATACAGCTGCCCAAAGTGTTCGACCTGAGCAAACAGGGTTTCTCAAAGGCCATTTCATCCTCGATAATTTTATTACTCCTAGGAAAGTCTTGACTGGGCAAAGGAAGCCTAGTCAAAAGGTCGTTATCTAAGGTTGATTTTCACAAGGCATAAAACAAAATTTAGTGGGATTCCATCATCAATATGCTCTAATGGCTGGATTCTTGAAGTTTTCTTTACTGAAGCAGTCACAACCATTTCTTCAAATGCCTCTACTAGTTTGTGTCAATGGACAGCTATCAGCAACATCTCTGCTTCATCATTCCCATCAGATGGGAGTTGCCTCTGGCCCCTTGTTTGTATGTTATTACAGTCAATGCTCTAGGATATCTTCTTGGAGTTGCTGAGATCTGGAACAAATTTGAGGAACTCACTTCTTGCTGATGAGCAGTTACTTAACATCCATTTTGCTGATTACTCAGCTCTCACTTCAAACATATCTTGTAACTCTGTTAAAGGTACAAAGCAATTTGCTGCCTTGACATTTTTGCAAAAGCTGCTAGAGCTATTGTGAGAGAGGAAAGCATGGGCATTCATCATAGAGCAAGAAGGATTTCAAGTGTGGCTTAACATCAAACAAAAACAAATCCAACCATAATTCCCTTTTGAAATTTGATGTACCTGTAAACATTATTTGGGATCAAGTTTTGCACAAAATGGAAAAAAAGCTTCAACAATGGGCATGCAAAGATGTTCACTTTGCAAGACAAATCATCATCGTGGTTAGAAACCTGGCTACAAGTCATGTTTTAACTCTTCTTGTTTATTTCCTAGTGCAGGATACTAGCAGTAGAAGATTCTTCTTTGACCCTTTCTCTGGGTGGAAGCGCCAGGGTGGAAAAAAGGGATAGTCAGTTTCCTGGGACCTCTAATTGTCCAGAAAGGATGGAAGGACTGGGATGACAGATATTAGTATTTGAGGGATTGTGTTAGTAGCAAAATAGGTCATCAGAGCCATAAGCAGAAATTGGACAAGATAGATACTTGTCTACAATTGCATACGGAATGTTACACATGTACAAGGTATACTCAAGTGATATGAACTTTCATAGTGAGCTCAATTAGAACACTGCCTAAGACACTGAAGTCTGAAACAAACACATGCAACTGCATGCATCCAATTTTACTTAACTTAGAAATGACATGCAATTTTATAAAACTGGAATCTAAGTATATCCTTGTCCTATTCTATCTATAGCTGGTGCATGTAGGCATGCATGTGCCTTCAATGATGGAATCCTAGATATAGTGATGCATCCTCTTTCCTTATTTAATATTGTAACAGAAAAGTGCCCTGAGAGAGCTGCCAGTCTAAATTCCTCTTCCTTCAATCAAATCTGCCAGTTTGGTCTTTGGTTGGCTGCAGGAAAATGCATCTTGGCTAGATGCCCTCCCCCATCAACAGATCAGTAAACCAGTCTTTCTCTTTTTGCTCCCATAGCAAAGCATTATGCTTTCACTCCCTTTATCTTGATAGCTTCCGTCATTAGTCCATGGATTTAGCAGAAGTGCTGTAGTAGTCCTTGGAGTCGCATTTTCTTGTTGGGATATGCCCCTTTATTTTGAGCCAACCAAAATTTCCAATAGACAAATTTTGGCAGGGCCGGCCAAGCTCTTTTAAAGACTAGTATGTTCAGAAATGTTCCTCTGTATTTTCTATGCCATTCTATAAACATCTATTTCCATGATACATGAGTGTCCATTCTGTGATCAATTTCATTGAAGGTGGCCTTTCAGTCCTGTTTTGTGAATGGACTATCATAAAATAGATGTTGTTGTGTCTCTGTCTATAATTTATACAACACACACCTCGAGGGTTGCTGGATCCTGCTCCTGTCAAGGTTCTCAGCAGTTAGTAATCTAGAGAGAGTTATCTAGCCTTCTCATCATGAGTCATCCTCAGCAATCCAATAGTCTATGATATGCAATGAATATATAGTGGCAGATTCAAGTAGATCATTGCTTAATCCTTGGGCAATAGAGTCAAAGCATTTTAAGTCTTGGAGAATTCAAAAATAGGCAGTGGTCAACCAATGAAGATGCATGGACAACAGTCCTTAATTATGTCAGTGCTGCAAATTCAGTTTCCAGCTAACATACTAAGCCCATAAAGATACATTAGTACCCGAGCATTTGGCTTAATTCTGTTGCTGATAGGCAGTGAGAAAGAGAATGTAGGAGAAAATGCCTCTTAATTCTACATTCAGTTTCTTTGGTTGTGAAATTTAGGTTCTTCAAACTAATAATCAAACACATATTTCTGCCAGGCTTCATGAAAAATCTTTGTCATGTGATTTTGTATCTATTTTCTATAGTAAATTTGGTACAAATTTAACTTGTTCATTCACTATATGGGGCTTTCTTTTGTTGTTTTGAGGGCTACATGTAGCTCTCCCACCATACTAATGCATGGGTAGTATTTTTCAGCATAGGAAAGTATGATTAGTTGCATGCCAGAATCATATTATGATTAGTTTCATTGTTGACAATTGTGACAGCATCTCTTTTGAGTGGTTGAGCTAACCTTATTTTGTTGACAACTAAAAGTTTTACTAACAGTTCTGTTTTTCAATCTTTTCTTTTGGTGCAGGTTGCACTACCTCAAGGAATCGTTCCGTTTGTATTTGCAAGGGAGTATAATGTACATCCTGATATTAAATATTAAATAAGGAAAGAGGATGCATCACTATATCTAGGATTCCATCATTGAAGGCACATGCATGCCTGCATGCACCAGCTATAGATAGAATAGGACAAGGATATACTTAGATTCCAGTTTTATAAAATTGCATGTCATTTCTAAGTTAAGTAAAAGTGGATGCATGCAGTTTCATGTGTTTGTTTCAGACTTCAGTGTCTTAGGCAGTTTTCTAATTGTACAAGGTATACTCAAGTGATATGAACTTTTCATAGGACAAAAATCTTCCATCTTTCCCCTCAAACATTTATCTTTGGGATCACGAAA
>LPNX011152856.1:725122-817982 GCA_001517045.1 Pseudotsuga menziesii | reverse complement strand
AGATAAACTACAACATCTATTTACTTATACATTTCATCATCTATATTGGACAGTAATGAAATTAGACCTGAACAGAACATACAATGAAAGCTAAGACTCACATTACTACACTGTCATAAATTCATAAAAGCCTATTAAACTTTCTACCAAAATGAACCTCAAAACATACCATCTGATCACTGAAAACACTTCTCTCCATGAGTCGTAGAGGCTTTAAGCCACCTGCAGATTCTCTCTCTTGCATCACCCTTGTTACAAAAACATAGTTCTGAAATGTGTAGGCATACCGTTGAGGTTCAGCATAGAAAGCATCCAATATATTGAAATGATCAGACCCAATGTCTTGCCACTTAGAAATAGGCTCAGGAACCACCTCTACAAGGTCACGTAATTCAATTGTCTCATTTGCTATCCTCTGAAGAAATGTGGTTTTCCCAACACTAATATTACCTTCCACACAAAATGTGAGCCTCTTTTTCTGCATTTTTGTCTCCCCATCCTGTTCCTCTTCCAACTCTTCATCCACACTCTCCTTGATGTAAGAAGTTATACTCTCTGCATGGTTCTTATGGATGATTCCAATGGAGCTACGTAGAAACTCAACCATCTTTTCGCTACCACCTCCAAGGAACTGTACACATAGTAAGAAGGGAAAAATGTTAAACCAAGCTCAAGTGACTGGAGTTGAAAAACTATTCCGTCTGCCAATGGTCTGCAGTTTGATGTGTGAAAGCAGTGGAAATTGTAAGAAATGAACTCATAACAGCCACTCCACCAAATTATTCTGAACTATTGGACAAACCTACATCATCAAGGAAAATGAAAAGAATAGAAATGTCACGTCCCCGTCCCTCAACCGGTGAAGAGGACGCGATGAATGCATCAACACAACCGGGCAAATCACCCCATGAACATAAACCGAATTCAAATGAAATCAAATGCTGAAATCAAGCATACACAGATGCATTTATCTTCAATCATATAGCGGAAGCAACACAAACACATTCCAGCATTCGAACATCAATATAAATTACATAGATGCAGTGAACAGCAATACTTATGTTTGATGAAGAATTCACCCGCAACCAGCTACGTCGCTGCAACGTTCCACCCAACCATAGGCCAGCTTGCTCATCAGTCTCTCAGCAACGCTGCCACCCCCGAGCTGGGCATGATTCCTCAAGGACTAAGGGGACAATGCAGGCTTACACATAGCCAAGGGGGCACAAAACAGCAAACCAACACAGCTGGGTTTGACAGGCCTTCATCAAACGGCCAAGCCAGCACAGTCTGAATATCAACCCTTCACAGCCTTGTGAAGAAGGCAAAATAACCAGGGACAGCCCCAAACAATGGATGAGCACAGCTCAAGTCCAATGGACAACACGGAGTTGTTCTTGGCCCTAACGTGGCCAAAACAACTCAACCACTACATCCCAAACCAGGGAACAACAGCGGTTTAATTTCACAACAAAATTGATGGCAACTATGCACAGTCCCAGAACAGGGAGACCCAGCCAACACATGGGGAATCAACGATGACCCAAAACGAATTTGAGCACCCCAGCCCACAAAACGTGGATGAAAACAACAGCAACCCAATACGTGGGTTAAAACCACGGCCAGCAAAACGTGGGGAAACAACAGCCCCAAACAAAACAGTGAGCACGACTCTCACATGGAAAGGACGCCCCAACCAGTCTGTGCGTGAGACCAAAAACGGGAAAAGAATTCTCTGCGTGAGAATGCCCAGCAAATAGAGAGGACGCGAATTTGCAATTCGTGGGTGCTCAGCAACTCGTAGAGAGGAAGAACATCTGCGTGAGACCCCAAAACTGCCAAGAGCCTCTGCGTGAGGAGAAGACCGACCAAAATCGTGGTGAGAGTGAGAACTCACCAGGGAAGAGTGCGTGAGGGAGAAGAATGGGCAGACGTGGGTGGAGTGGGCAAGGCTGACAGCCTGCCACAAACACCACCACTTCAGCAATAACTCCCCCAACCACCAGCTGAACCATTAAAGAGGTTGGAAGAGGTTGGATGAGACAAAAGGTGACAAAAAACAAAGGTGGCAAAACCACAAGGTAATAAAACATGGGTTTTTCTCCCATAACCAAGGTTTGACATCCCCCACCCCTTATCCTTTGGAACCATGCCCTTTTCATTCAACGTTGCACTGCCGTAGCTGGTTGTGGTTTATTTTAATTGATGTGCGGGTTTACATGATGTCAAATTATAAGGTGTCGGATAGCACGACAAACCTTCGGCAAATATCCCCATTGCTGAACATACACAACCAAATCGATGGTGGGGCTTTTACCTTGAGCTCCTCACCATGATTAATTACAATATATACATCATGCAAACGGGGTCAAAACCGGGGACGTGACAAGAAAAATATCAATCTACATCTCAGTTTTACATTCACTTTACTAATGCTCCTGATGGTCCTACTAATCATAAGAATTATTTGAGCAAAACTAGCATGCTCAATCATTTTAGGGTACTCACAAATTTGGGGGCTTCTATCAGCCTGTGCGTGACCTTTGCAAACCCTCCTCTACCTCTGCAAACCCTCACCGCTGCAAACCCTCCTCTGCCTCTTCAAACCGTCTTCTGCCTCTGCAAACCCTGGTCGCAGCAAACCCTCCTCTGCGTGACCTCCAGTACCAGCACCACCTGTCGTGACCTCCTTTGCATGACCTCCTGTAAACCTCCTTTGTGTGACCTGGAGAATTGGCTTCATTCCACTTCGTAATCTGCCTTTCGTTAGGCCCATTCGTTTTATTTTGATGAACCGCAGCGTTTTCAAAGCGATTCTCAGACTACTTGCGGCAAAAACCCATTCCCATTCTAAATCTCACAGATAGCACTTCTCTGCTGCACCCAGAGCTTCTCGTGATGCCGATTTAATAGGTGAAAATTAGAATGTTCTCCCTATAATCATTTCGTTTTGATCTTGGTGCGTGCAGGTTCAAATGGGAAGGGATAACCTTACCTCTCATTGCTTTTAATGGCTCTTACTGTACGAATGCTTGAACTGTATCAAAAATGGTAGGAGTTAATTTCATTTTCCCAATAACACTAGAGGATATATGCCAAGCAGTTAAAGAAAGGATAATAACACAACCTATAAGTGATTTCCTCCAGAGATTCACCAATTGGTAAGCAATATTGCCGCCATCTCCATCTTCAGTAATAGTGCCATTTCCATCTGTCGGTAAGCTATAAGCAAAAACCCAAAATAATCCCGCGGTTGGATGCAATGTATTTTATACCATCAATGAATATTATATCATCATGTGTGGGATGGGACCATGTACTAATAACCATGTGTTTTCCTAAGAGGCATATAACCTCATAAATTGTCTAGCCTCTTAGTTAACCTTTTCTGGCAATAATAAGAAACTAACCTTATTTTGATATGATATTCAACAATGGGATTTTGAAAAATTAAAGAATTAACAATGCTTTGAATCAATCCTTATTACAGCGATTCTCACCTAGTAATTTCATATCAATACTATTATGCTTGATTTTGTAAAGAGAGAAGTCATTATGTAGCATGGTCACCCTATTCATAATGATTTTGATTCAAGGAATTTTAATGATGCAATATGGAATATTATTTGATGTATGGCAAAAAAATATGTCACAAGGAAAAAATACTCACAACCAAGGGAAAACCCTACTTTGAAATGTCTTCATTGTCGAGCTCTTTCCTTGATTTAAGGGCTTCCTTTGCTTGGATAGTTTCTAAGGTTACAAATTGGTTTTGACTCAGGTCTTATTTTGTATCATTTATGGGTTTGGGAGTACCATGTTTTTCTCCCTCTATTCAAGGATCTGGATGCTTTTTGAAACTCTTATTCTTTCTGCTAGGTTGGGGGTAGGTTCTTTGGGTAGTTCTTGTTGAAATGACTACAATCATGACAACTATTGCACTATAATGGCATATGTTCATAGTGGAATGGTTGCACAAGGGTCTATTTGTTGATTTTGGAGCTCTATTTCTCATGGGAGCTCTTCTTCAAGTTATACTTCAATGTGAATTCAAGCACAACTAAAGAACTTCGATCTTGGATCAACTCTATCAACAACTCTTGATCTTAACTTATTCCATATTGCCTCAAGGCTCTTAATGCATAGTTGTTAAAAGAGATATGCGGCAATCTCTCCCACACTAAAACATATGATGGAAACTCCTATTTTAGCTCAAAATCTAGAGACCATTGATTAAGATGCATGTGTGTTATTGAAATCCATTTTTTTCTAGGTAGGATAGTTTCCACTCACTCAAGGCGTCGTCGCTTAAGCGACGCTTATGAGACTATCCGTCGCTTAAAAGACGCTTATGGCCACATTTTCAAAAAAAAAATTATCTTTGTGATTTTTGGTAGGTTTAAAAAAAGAAATCCACGCGCCGTCGGATTTTTCCGTCGGATTTTGGATCGAAATGTAGCAGTGTGTGTAGTTTTTGTTTGTGTGCTTTTATCTTTTTTTTACCTAGATTAGATAACTTCGACCACCACCATGGTTGAGAAACTTGCAAGACATCATTCTTGTAGATTGCAGGGTTTACCTCCTGATTCTCCTCCTACCATGGAAGGACAAGAAGGGGTAACCATGGAACAACCAACTTCCGTTAATGTTCCCATAGGAACTACCTTAGCTAGTGAAACTAGAGATGATTTCACTGTTTATTCAAATCCTTTGGTTCAAATGCCTCCTGCAGCCGATGCTTCTGTGCATTCACCATTGGAAGGCTATGTCGATAGTCCTACTCCACCAGATTATGGCCTAGATGCTCCTTTTTGGAGGACTTCTATGGGTCAAGCTATTTTTGAATTCAAGGTTATTAGACCTTCACTAGGGAACCCTCCTTTAGGAGAAGAAGAACATAGAATAATTAATGCATCTCTCGATCGAGCTTGTAACTTTTCAGAGAGAGTAGAAAGAATCATCCCTCCACCTGTGTCTTGTCATGAAACTATGTTGGATTTTTTACCCCGTAATACAAACCCTTAGCCTTTAGCTGAAATTAAACCTTCTTCTGAACGTCATCCAACCTATGGTGAGACGTCTCACAACCCATGGCTTGATGGATATCGTTCACTAGCTCGAGTGTTAGGTCCTATTGAAGAACTTCCATTTCAAGGTAATCTAGGCCCAAATGACAATCCTACAGTTTCACATCCTAGCCTCGTTACTAGGCCTTCCATACTAGTCATGGTTGGGGGGGGATCCATAAACCAAGTAATGTCAGCAAATTCTAACGCCGGAGGGAAACCCCCATCTCGAGTTACGTCATCTATTAGTGGAATTATTTCTAGTTCAATACAAGTTGCAGCTGTAGCACAACCTACAGTAGTTATCCCTCCTACAAATACCAATGTTGTACTCCCCCCATCTAGTTCAGGCCAACCCTTAGGGGTGCAACCTGTCAATAATCTAGCTTCTTGGGGATATGCTTATCCAGCAACTCAGCCACCTACGATTAATCAAGTTTATCAACAACCACCGACAGTGACTATTTATCCTGGAATTCCCGACCCTGGGAATGCTTTTGTACCGTGGGGACAACCAAATTGGTCCAATGTCCCATCAAATGGAGGAACTTTTGTAAATACTGTTGGAGGCTATGGTGGACCACCACCCAGAGGACCACCATGAGGACCTAGAGGACCTGGAGGTCCTAGACGACCTAGTGGACCATTTGGAGGAACACCACCCGGAGGCCCACCACCACTATCTAGAGGTGGAGGAACACCGCCTGGAGGACCACCACCACCACCGCCTGGTGGACCACAACCACCACCTGGAGGACCACCACCACCACCACCTTCCGGAGGGCCCCCTCCCTTAGGTGGTCCACCTCTCCTTGGAAATTCTGGAAATCAACAATCTTTTCAACAAGCTTCATGGGCATCATCCATACCCATCTATCAATATGCATATCGTCCTACTGGTCAGCAAATCCCATACCAGTACTGTTGAAATATTGTAACTTCGAAGAATATTATATATGTATCTTTTTGTGGTCCCCGATGGTCTTATCGGGAGAACCACTTGTATTACTTTGTACCCCGATGCTTCTAATCGGAAGAACTAATAAGAGTCATGAGGTAGTCCCCTCTAATTGTAAAGGTGGGTCATTAGCACCCCAGTGTGGTTACTTGAGCCTACATGTGTAACTCAAGCCTACATGATTAACTCGAGCCTACATGTCAGATGAGTTAACTTAAGTGAACGGATGAATATAAATAGAGGTGTAGCGCTCCTCATTTGTAACACACACTCTCACTTGTGTAGCGCATTAGTGGAGAAGAGAAGTAGCTGGAGAAGGAGGAGGATCAGGCTTTGATCTCCTTGCTGGTTTTATCTTTTATCTTTTTGGGGCATCTATATTGAGGAAGCTTTTGCTGGGTTTTTCCCTTTAGGTTTTTCCCAGGATAAATATTTGTGTTCCTTTTGTATGGTTGTTCTTGTCTATCTTTTAGTGATCATGTTTATATGCTTTTGTTATGAAAATGAAATGAAATATTGCTGTCTTAGCTAAGCATATGAAAAGTTAACATGGTATCAGAGCCACCCTGAAAGAAGACATTGTGCAGCTATAGAAGCTAGGGATTCTTACTTTTTGGTTCTCTCTCCACAATCGATCAGCAAAAGAAGGCTAGGCTGACTCTCCATTGAAGGGCGCATCTTTCTGTGATCTTTCTATCGAAGCAGAATTCGATTCCGAGCATTTTCAGTTTTTGGTGCGGGAAATTAGGGCTTCTTGCAGAAGAGGAATTTTTGAGTGATCCCAGCATTGGATTTATCTCCTCATCAAAATCTATTTTTAGAGACCTGGATCAAGATTTTTGGTTGGGTGAAACTCCGGGAAAGTCAAACCCTAGTTTGACCCCGAGCTAGAAAAACCCTAAATACTAAAACTGCTAAGTTTTGGTACTTTCACTATATTCCAATATTTGCGAAGGATCATGAGCTGAAAATTACAGAGGCCGAAGATAAAATCCTGATGTACACTGTGTCCACAATTCATCCTCAGATTCGCTATATTCTTGGTGATATGATCCCTCCAAGTTAGGGTTCCAGCCTCTTCCAGAATTCATCCCTAAACAGGACACCTGGGGAAAATTGCTATAGCATGGGCTACAGAGGTCCAAATGGAATTCCTAAATATTTTAAATAAAAATAACGGACTTTAATTTCTGTGGTCCAAATTTCAGAACCAGAAGATGAAACAGTGACACGTGGCATTCCGTACAACTTCATTGTTCTGAACTGTCCTGTAACAGGTCACCTTGGTAAAATGATCCTAAATCCCAATTTCTGAAACCAATTCTGATGAAACCTATGGTGTTGTATCCAGGACATGCGAGGTTTCCGCAGTGCAAAATTTCAGACATAGAGGAGCAGTAAGTTCATAGATATCATAGAAACAATAACAGGCATTTCTGCAGAATAAATTGGAAAACTAGGGCTTCCTGTTCCGAGAGCTTCCCTCCACTGTTTTCAGAAAAGGAGTACATTGGACAGATCCATTTGAAGAGATCTATCTTTCTATCCAATCAGATTTGAAATATTCCAAGTTTTGAAAATTAGGGTTTCTCTGACAAACCCTAGATCAGCTAGCTCCAGAAGCAGGACGGACACCTCAAATCGGTAAGATCTAATCTTTTGCTATTTGCATTTGAGGTTCTCATTTCAAAGTGATCTATCACATCAGCTTGATGATAATCTTAGTGAAGTTGAAAACTTCCAAGCATGGAAGTATTTTATCTCTCTGAAGAAAATGAATTGGACACCTTCATGAGTAGAGAGGTTCCAGTTCTAGAAGGAGATGAGGCTCAAAGCCTTACACAAGAAGAACTTAATCAAGGCCAAGAAGATCATTGTTGATTCAATCATGGATCAACTTGTACCACAAGTGTCTTCCCTAAATACACCGAAGATGTTTGATTCCTTGATCAAGCTATTTGAAGATAAGAACATAAATTAGAAGATGGCTTCGAGAAAACATTTGAAGAATGTGAAGATCCAGAATGCAAAACATATTGAAGTGGTAGAAGAAGAAGAGGAGAATGCAAAAGTGGGGATAGCCACCTTGAATGGCCTCCCAGGATCATGGGATTCATTCATGCGAGGAATGTGTGCCAGAAGGAAGTGATTACTTTCAGTTGACTCTGGGAAGAAGAAGAAGCTCGTCTCATAAGAAGAGAAGAAGAAAGATGGGAGCAAATTGAAGATCAAGCTCTCACCATTCAAAGAAGATCCCTCAAGCGATGAGGAATATGAAGAACTCAATTCTTGACGAACCTCTTATCCATCTTATCATTTGGATAAGAAATGATGATTTCATGAATGAAGAAGATGATGAAGGAGAATGATCAAGAATGAGTCTACCCACGAAACAAACAAAAGATAAGTATTCAATTGTCATTTAATGATATTGTTTTGTTATGCATTTGATTATATTCAGTTGATGTGTTATGCAAGATAGATTGTTTGCATTAATGACTGTATACTACTAATATGCATGTGATCGATAAGTAGCTCATGGTGCTATACATCTCTCCATTGCTACTTATCTATAATGAAACCTCTTTGCTGACATATTGGATTAGTGCACAATCTCAATGATGTCATGGTAGAGATGGAAGGCATCTAGAAAGTTTCCGTGAGATATGGATGAATGTTGTATTGGCTAAACAATTGCATGATGGATAAGAATTTGTCATTATGCATATGTTTTATGAAATAGTTCTAACCATGCAATTGGTGCATTTGAATTGTAGGAAAGGTCCTGAACAACGTCCTATAAGAAAATAAGGACGAGACTTGTTCCGAAGAACAAGTGATGACAATTCAAAATTCACTCCAATAAACATGAATCTGAAGCTCCCGGGGTCAGAGACACCATGACGGAAGAAAGAGCTTCAGAGAGCAGTAGATCCACCCTGAAGGATGAAGACCACCATGGGTATGAAAGATAACTCAAGATGAAGAAAAGAATGCTATGAAAGAAGCTATGATCAAAGAATAATAGTTGATCATGGGGAATGATGTATACGATATGATTTCGAGACATAAAGGTAAGTATGTAGTATCTTCCATATGGATCTACAAGAACAAGTGTACAAAGCAAGGTTCCTGATTTGCCTCAGAAAGAATAGACTATGACATGACATACTCTATTGACAAGTATATATCAAGCATAGAGCCACCTGTACAGAATGAAGAGGGAAGATGATACTCCACTTCGGGGGGAGTGACTACAAAAGATATCTAAGTTTGACATGGTACGATATGATGGACAACTTCCTGCTAGATCGAGACTTTACCAAGAATAAAGTGGGTTCCAACCTTCAAGGTTGAATGCAGAAGACTAGGATATGTTGATGACCCGACAAGATGAACTCATGGAAGATGTTATGATGAAAGAATACTAGAATTTTGTTTGGGATACAGTTCCCAAACCATAAGGAAAGAGTATAGTATCCTCCAAATGGATATGCAAAATAAAGCATGCAGCTAACAGAAGTATTGAGAAGTATAAAGCAAGATTTGTGGCCAGAGGTTTCTCTCAGAAAGAGGGAATTGATTATGAAGAGACATTTGCCCCAGTAGCATGGTATACTTCAATTAGAGCTATCATGGCACTTGCATCCATTATGAAGTGGGACTTACACCAGATGGATGTGAAAACAACTTTTCTAAAATGGTGTGATCAAAGAAGAAGTATACATAGAACAGCCACAAGGATTTGAAGTTGAAGATAGACATACTCACGTATGCAAGTTGAAGAAGGCATTATATGGTCTTAAACAAGATCCTCGAGCTTGGTATGAAAGAATAGATGTTTTCTTGTCAAGCATGGGCTTTACCAAAAGTAAAGTTGATCCTAACCTTTATCTCAAGGTTGTAGAAGATGAACTTGTCATCCTTTTATTATATGTGGATGACTTATTCTTGACACGGAATGAGAAACAGATCATGGAAAGCAAGAAGAAACTAGCAGAAGAATTTGAGATGAAAGACCTTGGGTTAATGCATTATTTCCTAGGTCTAGAAGTATGAAAAATAAATCTTTCTCAACCAGGGAAAGTATGCAGTAGAGATATTGAAGAGATTCAATATGTTGGAATGCAAAGCCATGGCCACACCCATGGACTCCAACCTGAAGCTGTTAGCTGGTGACTCATCAGAGTTAGTGGATGTGACTCATTACAAACAGATCATTGGGTCATTGATGTACTTAACAAATTGCAGACCAGACATTTGTTTTGCTGTGAACACCTTAAGTCAATATCTTGTTCAACCAAGACGGGTTCACTTAGTAGCTGCAAAACATGTGATGAGATATCTGAAAGGGACTATAGACTTTGGTTTATACTATGATGGTAGCCATGAGTATAGATTGTATGGCTACACAGATGCAGATTGGGCTGGAAGTATCTCAGATAGGAAAATCACATCAGGTAGATGCTTTTGGGTCTGCTATGAGTTCATGGTTTAGCAGGAAACGGTCTAGTGTTTCTCTTAGCATGGCTGAAGCAGAATACATAGCAGATTGCTCTGCTAAGTTATGAATTCATATGGATTCAGAAGCTGATATCAGGTCTCTTTGACCTGAAGATGGATACTACAATGATTCTATGTGATAACCAGAGTCGTGATGATAGAGTACCCCATGTTCCGTCGTAACACATAGAAATCCGGTATTTCTACATACGAGATAAGATGCAGATGATGATGTTTCAGTATTTACATACTATAGATGTAGATGATGGTGATTCAGTATTTCTATACTGAATATATAGATGATGATGATTTCACTATTCCCATACAGAAGATATAGATGATGTTTCAGTATTCCAATACTGAAGATATAGATGATGATGATTTCAGTATTCCCATACTAAAGATATAGATGATGTTTTAGTATTTACATACTGTAGATGCAGATGATGGTGATTTCGTACTAAAGATATAGATGATGATGCTTTTAGTATTCACATACTAGAGATACAGATGGTGATATTTCAGTATTCACATACTAAAGATGTATATGATGATGGTTTGGATGATGATGTGCTGACAAAGCCTCTGTCTCGAGTAAAGTTCAAACACTTTCGAGACAAGCTTGGTGTTGTTCGGAAAGACCTTCCTCGAAAGGGGGAGTAGTGATGTTGTAGTGGGATTGTATCATCCCTGGGCACTTTCCCTGAAGTGATCCGGAGACCTTGGTCCTCGATAATGAAGAGGGATTGTATCATCCTGGGACATATGTCTAGAAGTGATCCGGTGAACTTCATCAAGAATGTGGCAGGATTGTATCATCCTTGAACTTCGGTTCAGAAAGGATCCGGTGAACTTCGGTCATCGAGAAGGTGGTAGGATTGTATCATCCTTGGACCTCGGTTCAAAATAGATCCGGTGACTTTGGTACTCAAGAACGTGTGTTGATCTCATAATTCCAATAGGAAGGATTGTGTGAGTTCCACAACTGTGTTGATCCCGTAATTCCGAAAGGAAGCATCGTTAGTAACTCCGTAAAGACCTAAATCCCGTAATTCTGAAAGGAAGGATCATTGACTTGATCCCGTAATTCCAATAGGAAGGATTGTCTGCGTTCCACAGATGTGTTGATCCCGTAATTCCGAAAGGAAGGATCATTAGTAACTACGTAAATACCTAAATCCCATAATTCCGAAAGGAAGGATCATTGACTTGATCTCATAATTCCAATAGGAATGATTGTCTGAGTTCCATAGATGTGTTGATCCCATAATTTCGAAAGTAAGGATCGTTAGTAACTCCGTAAAGACCTAAATCCCATAATTCCAAAAGGAAGGATCATTGACTTGATCCCGTAATTCCAATAGGAAGGATTGTCTGAGTTCCACAACTGTGTTGATCCCGTAATTCCGAAAGGAAGGATCGTTAGTAACTCCGTAAAGACCTAAATCCCGTAATTCCGAAAGGAAGGATCATTGGTAGCTCCGTAAAGACTTGATCCCATAATTCCAACAGGAAGGATTGTCTGAGTTCCACAACTGTGTTGATCCCGTAATTCTGAAAGGAAGGATCATGATCCTATAATTCCAATAGAAAGGATTGTCTGAGTTCTACAGATGTGTTGAACCCGTAATTCCGAAAGGAAGGATCGTTAGTAACTCCGTAAACACCTAAATCTCGTAATTCCGACAGGAAGGATCGTCTGAGTACCATAGACATGTTGATCCCATAATTCCAAAAGGAAGGATCATGTTGATGTTTTGATGATGATTATGTTGATGTTTTGATGATGTTGATGTTTTGATAATAATGATGTTTTGATGATGATGATGTTACTGATCAAAAGATCAGAGTATGATGATGATGACGTACTGATCGAAAGGTCAGAGTATGATGATGATGACGTACTGATCGAAAGGTCAGAGTATGATGATGATGACGTACTGATCGAGACATCATAGTATGATGATGATGATGTTGCTGTTAGAAAGATCAGAATATGATGATGATGATGTTGCTGATCGAAAGTTCAAAGAGCTGATGATGATGTTGTTGATCGAAAGTTCAAAGAGCTGATGATGATGTTGTTGATCAAAAGGTCAAAGAGCTGATGATGATGTTGCTGATCGAAAGGTCAAAGAGTTGATGATGATGTTGCTGATCAAAAGGTCAAAGAGCTGAAGATGATGTTGCTGATCGAAAGGTCAAAGTGCTGAAGATTGTTGTTGATCGAAGCGGTCAAATATTGCTGCTGATCGAAGCAGTCAAAGTGTTGATGTTGCTGAAGACTGAAGATTGAAGATGAAGACTACATGATGTTAAAAAGCTTCCAATGATTTATAGATGTGTTAACCCTGATGATGCTGATGATGCTCTCTCTCTCTCTCTCCTGTTATTGTTGTTGTTGATGTTGTTGTAGAATACCCTTCTCATCAAGGGGGAGTGTTGATGTTGTTGTAGAATACCCTTCTCGTTAAGGGGGAGTGTTGAAATATTGTAACTTCGAAGAATATTCTATATGTATCTTTTTGTGGTCCCCGATGGTCCTACCAGGAGAACCACTTGTATTACTTTGTACCCCGATGCTTCTAATCGGAAGAACTAATAAGAGTCATGAGGTAGTCCCCTCTAATTGTAAAGGTGGGTCATTAGCACCCTAGTGTGGTTACTTGAGCCTACATGTGTAACTCGAGCCTACATGTCAGATGAGTTAACTTAAGTGAACAGATGAATATAAATAGAGGTGTAGCGCTCCTCATTTGTAACACACACTCTCACTTGTGTAGCGCATTAGTGGAGAAGAGAAGTAGCTGGAGAAAAAGGAGGATCAGGATTTGATCTCCTTGCTGGTTTTATCTTTTATCTTTTTGGGGCATCTATATTGAGGAAGATTTTGCTGGGTTTTTCCCTTTAGGGTTTTCCCAGGATAAATCTTTGTGTTCCTTTTGTATGGTTGTGCTTTTCTATCTTTTAGTGATCCTGTTTATATGATTTTGTTATGAAAATGAAATGAAATACTGATGTCTTAGCTAAGCATATGAAAAGTTAACAATTACTACCAGTATCCACAACCAAATCAACAACTTCCATTTCTAGCTACTTTAGATTTGCCAAACTTGTCAAGATTAATAAATGACCCCTCTTGGCCTGCCATTCCTGTAAAGATGCCTTCAGATATACCCAAGTTTGATGGTAAACCCAGCGAGGATACAAAAAACCATGTGATGACATTTCAATTATGGTGTTCATCCAATTCTTTGATGGATGAATCAATCCGTCTACGGCGTTTTCAAAGAATCCTCACTGGTATTGCTGCAAAGTGGTACATCAAGTTACCACAACACTCTTTTTTGGATTTCAATGCCTTAGCAATGGCATTTTTAACACACTTTCAATTGTAAATCCAATATGAAATAGGTACAAACATTCTGACCTCACTTCTACAAACCACATCAACTCACATCTTCAATCATATCCATGAATGGAGATGAAGACGAAGGTTAATTAAGGCCCCTATTCCTAATCAGATTCTCACCGATTGGTTTACAAAGTTGCTACTTCCACCTATTTCTAGAGATGTTTCCATGGGAGGTGTTTTTACTGAGGAGCAAGCTATTAGCCACACTCAGTACATAGACTTGGTCTATTCCCAGTCAAGTACTTTGTATGATCTGATTCCCCATGCTCCTCGACCTACAATAGATCCATCAAGACCCACAACTGAACCACTTGCTGATGGCATACTTGGTTCGGTTCAAACGAAAACGGCGGAAAAATATTCTAAGAAACAAAATCAAACCGCCGCTCCGTCAAATCAACCAAAACCATCTACAAAAATTTCACCCTCTCCTATTTCTTCTGCTGAAGTAAACGCGATCCAATCAACTGAATCTTCAAGCAGAAAGAAGAAAGGGAAAAATAAATCTAAAAAACCTGATAATCAACAAGAAGGAAATAAAACATAGAATTTAGATGTTGATTCAAAAGGTAAGAGAAAGGTAAAATATCCTTGTTTAATCTGTGGAAGTGACCATTTTACAAAACAATGTCCTCGTCGTGAGGAAATCAGTAAGTTTTTGAAAACTTCACCCACCCCAATAGTTCTAAAAGATCCTTTCCCTTCCCAACAACTGTTAATTGATCATAAGTCCTTGAACGAAACTTCTTTGTCCACTGATGAAGTTTGAATGATCTCTAATGAAACGATTAATTTAAATACAAGATCACACAGTTATGACCCTCCTCTATAAAAGAAACCTGATGATGTTCCATCTGAAAAACCCTTGGCTTCTACACCTCCTCCTAATAATGGTCTTCACATTGAAAAACCTATTCCAGAATAATTTTCCGCCCACCAAATGGTACTCTACGTAAGTCCATAATTAATCCTAACGCTCGTGCCACCCAATATTATAACATTGTCGAATATTTGGCTCAAGCACCTTGCGCTAAGTCGGATTTAGAGGTACTCCAAACCTGCCCAACTCAATGGAAAAAATTGATTACTTCCCTTGGATCTATGGATCTTGAGAATAGTAATATCATCACTTTCAAATTGGACGATTACAAGAGGAGGCTCTCACATCAATTATCTTTCCAGATAGCTACCAAAATTGCTGGAAAGACTATCTGTTGTACTGTTTTGGATGAAGGTGCCTCTACATATGTCATGTCTTTATCTTGTTGGAGAGCCATTGGTTCTCCGGAAATCAATTGTTCACCTACCACTCTCAAGGATTTTGATGGTCGCGACTTTCAACCCTATGGATTACTACCTTCCATCCATGTTGAACTAGGGGGCAAGTCAGTCTCCATTCATATTGAAGTTGTCGATGCTCCTTTGGATTACAACTTACTCCTAGGTCATAACTAGTTTTACGCTATGAAATTTGTAGCATCGACCATTTTTTGGATCGTCCAGTTCCCATTCCAAGGAAATATTGTTACTGTTGATGAGTTAGATTTCATCTTTCCTAGTGTTGTTACAAGTGATGCGAACAACATTCCGCTCTTGAATACCCCACAGTATAAGGACATTTGAGTAGGCCTTATCAAAGATTCTTCACTAATGGGAGTCTTTCCCTCATCCAATCCTCCTCCTACTTTGCAAATTTAATCTATTAACATGATTTCTACCTCTCATGCAGACAAAGGAAAAGCAATTGCTAACGAATCAACATCCTTTTCCCCTTTCGAAGAAATTTACAATGCAGTCCAAGCTACCAGTGACCACACCATCAATGACCATTTTTTGGTGGCCTCGAACCATTATCACATGCCATACTGGCTCAAAAACCCCTCCCCATCTCTATATTATCTTTCACACACACTTCCTACTGACGAATCTATTATGGAAGTTATGTCGTTAGAAGAGATGCCTTGGGAATATTATCACCACCGATCTTATTTCCTTCCCCCTTGCCATATGGTAGAAGACCACTTCACCTTCATGGTTTCATTTGATATATTCCTCAACCCTCAGTCTCCGATCCTCACTTATAGTGTTGATTCTGAAGGAAATTTGTGTAACATTACAAAAACTATGCCTGTAGACATATCATTGAAACCAGGAATTTCCGAGAACATTTTCATAGGTCAGAACTCTTCACCTGAAGAGGTACAATTATACACGGCCCTATTCAAGGAGTTTAGGGATGTTTTCGCATGGACATATGAAGAAATTCCATGGATTGATCCCTTTATCATTGTTCATGAGATAAAAACTTACCCCGATGCCAAACTCGTCCGTCAGAAACTACGACAGGTCCATCCAAGAAAAGCAGTCGCTATTAAAGAAGAAGTTGAGAAACTTCTGAAGGCTGGTTTCATTTACCCCATACCATTAACTGAATGGGTGTCCAACATAGTACCTGTGATAAAAAAACAGGGCACTATTAGGGTTTATATCGATTTTAGGGATTTGAATCGAGCTTGTCCAAAAGACAACTTTCCCACTCCTTATATCGATCAGATAATCAACAACTGTGTTGAAAGCATTATTTTTTCCTCTATGGATGGCTTCTCCAGCTATAATCAGATTGAGCTTCTCCCATCAGACCAACACAAGATGACATTTATTTGCCCTTGTGGGACTTTTGCTTATCGTAAATTTCCTTTTGATTTAAATAACGCTAGCGCGACATTCCAACATGCCATGTCCTATGCTTTTCATGACATTAAACATGTTGTGGAACCTTATCTTGACGACCTACCTGCTCATTCCAAGCAGTGAGATATTCATGTTGATCATCTGAGAGCTGTGTTTCTTTGATGTCATCATTTTAATATTCGTATCAATCCCCATAAATGTGTTTTTTGTGTAGAAGCTGGCCAAATTCTTGGTTTTATTGTTTCAAAATATGGCATCCGTATAGATCCCTTGAAAATTGAAGCTATCTTATCCCTACCTGCTCCCACGAACATAACTAAACTCCAAATTTTGCAAGGAAAGGAAAAATTTCTACATTGTTTCATCTGCAATTATGAAGAAAGCACACATGGTTTCATGAGGTTGCTCAAGAAAGATACCCCTTTTGTCTGGGATGATTTCATGCAACGCGCGTTTGATCATCTTAAACATGCACTTACCCATACACCAGTGTTGCAACCACCTAATTATGCTAAGGATTATTCCTTGTATGTGGTTGCATCCTTGTCTACCATAGGCATGGTCCTTGTTCAAACATATGAACACGACCAGGAACATGTGATTTATTACGCAAGTAAGAGTCTTCTAGACTCTAAAACTTAATACTCACATGTGGAGAAACTCATTCTGGCAACGATCATCACGGTCCAGAAGTTTCGTCATTATATCTTTCTATGCACCACCATTGTTTATGTGGATTCCAACCCCTTGTACTACGTTTTTACATGGCAAGTGCTTGGGGGAAAATAATCACATTAGATTGTGATTCTCCAGGAATTTGAGTTAGAATTTACCAAAATCAATTCTAAGAAGTCTCTTGTTTTCGCAGAGCTTATATGTGACCTTCCCCGTACTATAGAGAACACATAGCCCTTTGATTCGTTGCCTGATGAATCATTGTTTCTCATTAGTACGAATGATCCATGGTATTGAGATATCATTTTGTATCTCTAGACCTTACAATACTAGGCTGCTGCTTCTCGAGATGAACGTCGTCACGTTTGCCACCAAGCCAAAAGTTATCTTATTTTGAATGATACCCTATACCACCATGCTGTTGAATCCATCTTATGACATTGCCTTACACATGAGGAGGTTGAGATCGTTTTAAATGATTGCCATGTTGGAGCTTGTGGTGGCCATCTCTCTAGGTTGGTTACTACCCATAAAATCTTGCGTGCAGGGTATTTCTGGCATTTTATTTTCAAAGATTGTATTGAAATAGTCAAGAAATGTCGACCATGTCAAATGTTCACTTCTAAGAAACGCACACATCCAGCTCTGCCCCATCCCGTTGTAGTAGTTGGCCTCTTTGCAAAATGGGGCATAAACTTCATGCACTGTAGACCTACCTTAGTCAGGGGGCATGGCTACATTATTGTGGTTGTGGACTATTTTACAAAATGGGCTGAGGAAATTCCCACATATGCCAAATATGGTAAAATTGTTGCACTATTCTTATTCAACCATATCATTGCGAGATTCGAGATTCCTAGGGCCATTGTTACCGATCATGGATCACATTTTCAAAACAAAATGATGGCAGAGCTCAGTGTAAAATTATGGTTTTGTCACGATAACTCTACACCATCATTATCCTCAGGCCAATGGTCAGGTTGAGGTTATAAACAAAGTATTAAAAACAATACTTCAGTAGATGGTATGGAAATCCAAATCAAATTGGCATTTACAACTTTTCTCTGCACTCTGGACCTATAGGACTACTGTCAAAACTTCCACCAGCTTTACACCTTTTCAATTAGTATACGGGTTGGAAGCTACTCTCCCGATAGAGTGTGAAATCCCTTATTTAAAGCTTGTTGTGGAACTATTACCCAACACTACTATAGACGAAGAAAGATTCATGTATCTAAACAAACTTGATGAAAATCGATGTGATGTTTCCTTAGCTAATGAGGCACATAAACGAAAATTAAAGTTCAATATGACCGGACTGTCCAACCTCGTTCCTTCAATGAAGGAGATCTGTTCTTGACCTATAACCAGAAGCATGACAAGCTGGGGTCAGGAAAATTTGAGTCTATGTGGCATGGGCCCTATATTGTCAGTTGGGTTTTAGAAAACGGGGCATATGAATTGGTTAATTACGATGAGATACCTTTGGGAGAGCCTCGAAATGGGCTCTACCTCAAAAATTACAATGCATAGGTTATCTAGCATATGCTCTTTGTAAATATTGTTTATAGTTTTCTGTGTGCCTTAGCTTTGAGAGGTGTGTCTTTTATGTGATTCAAAATGTTTTTTTTCATAAAACCCTACTTATGCATGTCTTTTTTCTGATGGACAGATGACTTCCTTCATTGGTTTTGTTAATGGTGCTAATCAATATACACTTAACCTTGCATCAGCAGCTTGGGTACTGTACTCTCCTACAACTGAGCTGGTGAGTTCAGTGGGTATTCTTTTAGTTCCTTCCACCAACAATCTGGTGGAATATCAAGCCATGATCGGATTGTTGACGGAATCCCTAGCTAATGATGCAAGGAAAATTAGGGTTTACCTAGATTCTGAACTAGTTGTCCAACAACTTAATCGAGTCTACACCATCTGAAATCCCATGCTTCTTCGTACTTTTGGAAGAGTTAGGTTGTTAGAGAGGTATTTTGAGCAAGTTACATATCAACACATTCCGAGACATTTAAATGTTGTGGCAGATTCCCTAGCTAACTATGTCTTAGATTGGCATATTGCTCATATTTAAAAGTCCATTTGAAACATAAACAATACATGTAAATTCATAAGTAGATGATCATTTCACACATCACATTTGCTGCACACACAACTGTAAATATAAAAGTTTATCATATATAAAAATTGTAGCACCGAGATACAAAATTTGGGCTGAAGCATCCCTAGCTTTCAGTGCCCTCAAAAGTTCAGGACCATAAAAAGTTCATAATACACATATACATAGGGCAAAATATAAAGCTTTGAAGATTTCAGTAATACATATACAAAAAGTAAATATCAAGGTGGAATAATCCTTGTGATGCTCATGGTAGCATGCAATAGCTTGGGCTACTCTGCAGAGTAGCCTAAAGAACCGTCCAGAGACACCTGTAGTATGACGTTGATAACGTCTAGGTACCTCGTCAGTAGTCATGTCAGGAATGCCCACAGTCAAGTGCTGTAATTTCTCCTTGAGATCTTCAAGCTCTTCATCAGCTTTGGAGCGGTATAGCATCATGTCCCTGGTACCTACTCACCTAGCAATAGGTGACATCCCTGCTAGACGAACAGATCCAATGTCTGCATGAAAACATTGTCATTTATCTCTGTATTACAAAATAAAAATTAAAATGAAATAAAATAAAAAATTAAAAAACAAAAGTGGATAATGTATTTTTCTTATCTCGGTCATCCCATACTTCTCCATCAGGTAGAACAAGCTCCGGGTCATGACGGAAGTTTGCCCCCTCATAGGCATAATCCTCCACCATAAGTAACTGGTTTCTCAACCATCGAAAGAAGCCTGATCCATAGCTAACTTTAGGCCCTCCACCTCCAAGGCGAGGTGTGGCTGTAACCTATGCAACCATCCTCAGATCCTCAGGCTCAAGCTTGGTAATGGTCACCTGTGGTCTCATGTGAGGCACCTGCTGTAAGATAAAGGACACTATCACTGCTTCGTAGCCAAATTGCTTTAGCATTCCTCTTTTGCACTTGTTTAATTGGTTCTTCAGACACACCAACATACCTTCACACCAATTGAAGACAGTAGGTTCCATGCACTGCAAAGCATATAGCATATGTGATATGCTAGTAAGGTGGACAGCCCTAGTTCCTGCCACCTTGCCGATAGTATACACTACAGTCCTCAAGGGAATATCTACTAGAGACTTGATATGTAGCTTCCTAGATTGAGACTCTATACCTAGCAAGCAATGCTGATCAATAATATCATCCAAGGAGGTATCCCCTCCTCGTGCTCTAGATAGAGCTACTGGGTTTCTCCTCATAGACAAACCGGTCAAAAAATAAATATCCTCAACCTCTATAGGCAAGATATGGACTCCCACCACAAAATGCTCCTGGTCAGGATCCCAGATGTCTATGATATACTCTAGCAATCAGACATGTGCTTTCATACCTAGTATCTGAAAATACTTTAGAATCCCACAGTTCCGTAGAGCCTCAATAGTGGCTAGATCATTAGCAGCCTGGTTATCCGGAACTTCATGTTCCCTTTCCTTCCAAATCACCATGATGCACCTGTAACACACAAATTTTGTAATTAGAAAATATATCATGGCTAAAAGGAGGAAAAGTATATAAAATGGAAAATTGTAAAGCAAGAAGAAAACATGAATTTTTTTTTTTTTTATGGATTAGGGTTTTGGTTTTTCTTTTTCCCTGCAGTGGTGATGCTACCCTTCTCCCACAGAGCACCATGGCGCTGCTGCCTATGGCTCACAGAGCATCTAGCGCCTGTCTACTATGGACAGAGCGCCTACGATGCCTCTGTCCCAGCTTGACAGAGCGTCATCAGGAGCTCTGCCCGACGGCCAAAAACCCTACAGGGAGAAAAAATTCGCCTTATACCATGGTTAAAAACCTCTATTGGGATGGTTAATCCCCTATTAAACCATTTCAAATAATAAATCTATCCTCTATCTTGTTTTAAAAAAATCAAAAAATCATTTTAAGAACATGAATTTAAAAAATGAAAAGAAACAAAATGACATTTGTTGAGAATAGAAGGGGAAAGAATCAAATGCTTACCTGTTCCACGGAGAATGAAGGAACAATGTAGTGAAGCACCCTTGCAAAATCATTGGAGGGAACTCTTGCTATCAAAGCCAACTACCAAAACTCGCCAATGGTAAAAATATCTTACCTACACTTTCTATTTATAGAATATTTGGATTTTTCAAAAATGCATTATAATTTATTTAATTTTGAAATCCAAATTATTTTATTAAAAGTGGGTTTTTATTTTTCACTTTCTATAGTTTTGGAAAAATGGTTTTTAATGGTGTTTTTTGAGTTTTTTCAGGTAAATATTGGGTTATGGCTACAATGTAATCTATTTTTGTCTTTTTTGAGCTTAGAGCAAGATTGAAAAAGCACTGAGCATCATTTTACACTTTTTACATGCTCATTAAAATTCCAGTAGAAAGGTGTCGAGTCTACTTTTTCGCTTTTTCAGACTCGTTAAAAGTGGATTATGAAAAAGGAACCTAGTTCGGGGTTTATATTTAAGCTCTTTTCAGTCTCCTCAAAACAAAAAAAGATTTCTAAGCGAACTTGTTATGTTCACGCTTGTAAAAGAATCAGAACGGTCGACTAGTCGGGGGTAGGTTATCTCTTTTTTGGACCGACTAGCCTTATTTACGAAAAAGTACTTTTTGGAGTATTCTTGGTCATTTCAGACTCTCTAAACATGAAATGAAAAATGAGTATACTTTCATCAGACTCGTAAAATCAAACAATGAAGGACCCTCTTTTGGAAATGAACCCCTCCTTTCTCAGGTTTGTGAAAAATATGAGAATGGACTCGTCATTTGATGAGCTTTAACGAGTGTTTGTTACCATCTTTGGACTTGTAAAAATGGAAAGAGGCACTCACCTTTCAAGGTGGGGAAATTGAAGGAAAGGGAAATGGTTTTCATTTGTTTTATGGCAGTAATCTACAGTACACCTTTGAACATGGCACCTGTCTGCATTTGCATATATGAACAGTTGGGTTTTCAGCTTGTCTCTGAGTCGATCCACTTTTGTGAGTCACATGACTCCTTTGAGTCAATTCAAAGAATGCTTTGTCATATTCCTTGCATTACACCTGGTTCTAGTCTCGTCAATTCAATGCTGCCAAGTCATGTGTCGTGCCATCAAATTGTTCAAAGGATGTCTCTCCCAGAAAAATAACTCATCAGTAACTTTACTTATCCTTAAGAGTCAGTCATGTCTAAGTCAGTTCTATTACATCAAATAAACTTGTGTTCCTAGTTTTGTTTCACTGATGTGGGAATCATCATGGTCCTCCTGTGACAAAGTCTATTCCTGTCGAATTCAAATCATTATCCAAGAATTAGACCTAAAAACCTAAAAGAGTACCTTGAAGCTTGCATGCCTCAATGGCAGGTTTTCTCGTTTTCAACAGTAGGTTTTTATCAATGACCTCTGATTGAAAGATTCTATCAAGTGTTTGAATTCAAAACATTTATCCACACTTGGGAGAATGTATTAGAATACCTTGGGTATCATTGACATCAATGGTGATTTCCCTCGCACTTGTTAGCAATTGACATCAATGACTGGTAATCAAGTGGTTTCTATCATGTTCGACATCAACACATCTATTCACATGGTTAGAATCGTATTGGTTGGGGATTGGGATGAACACCCCGAGTGATTAGGCTTTACCATCATCGTTTCCTATGCTCAAGTTGTGTTTGGAGATCATTTAAAGTCATGACACGGATCCACATTTTATGTTTGGTGGTTGTGTTCTGTATCTGAGGTTAAGAGACATGGATCTACTTTGTATGTTTCGTAGCTATGTCCTACCTTCAATATCAGTTATTCATGGATCTACAGTGTATTATTGGTAGCCATAATATGGTCATCAGCATAGATCTGCAGTGTATTGGTCCACAGCTATGATTAGTTTGGATAAAGGTAGTTACTGGTCATGTATGAGTCTATCTCTCTTTGCCTTTGTATCAGACAAAAAACTTGCAAACTATTTCACCTATCACTTCCTTCTAACTTCATACTTTGGGGGCATTCTGTTGCACCTAGAAATCTCACATTCCTTATTAGCCTTCATGAGAATTTCACATTTCCTTTCAACCTCCCAGAAATCCTAGCTGGGGTCACCTTGGTCACCTTTTTCCCAGACCTATAAGGGATGGCGCCTTCATGGTTTTTACACAGAGTCTCGGCAACGCCTATCACATTTGACCCATAAGCGTCGTTGTCTCCTTTATTTGGAAAAAAAAACTAGATCGACGCATTTTCAGCTTTGCTAAGAGCGTCGGTGGTCAGAAAATGAGAAAAAAAAGAAGTTTTTGGAAGCTGCCATGCGGAAGCCTCCATGGGGTTAGTTCCTATATGCTTGGGAGAGGTGGCATTCGCCTTCCTCACCCATCGGGATCTCATCCTATCCTTTTTCCAAGTCATCTCTTGAGTTCTAGACCTATAAATGAATCCTTCATGATGAGAGTGAGAGAGGCCAGGAAAAGCACCCTTATGCTGTTAATTTGAAGTCTGAATCAGAGGAAAAGTAGAGTTAGCTTATTGTTGGAGAGGTCTTCATAGTCATAGGAGATTGTAGACATTCTTGTTGAGATTGAAGCCATCAACATCAAGACTTGTTGGTTGTACTTCTCATCCATATATTAATACAAAGACATTTCCCTTTCCTATATTTGATTGTATTGATTGTAATTAGATATTATTGGATTCCTTGATCACCAATATGAATAGTCAATTTATCATGATGCTCTCACCCCTTTTGTTTGTCTTGTGACCTATTTTGCAGGTACTAAACCATTGCAAGGACTTTTTGGAGAAATACAAGACATCCAAGGTTGAGGTATATTGTATTTCATCTTAGTTAATCTAATTATTCAAAGAAAGGATATGTTGTTTCCTTTTTGTTATGTAGTTGTGATTTACATTGCAGAGGAACAAGCAGTGTCCACACTGATTGAGAATTTCTGATAACAATTTGGGCTTGCTACATCCCAAAAAATTATGAGAGAGAGTTATTTTTTTCCATCAATCTTTAAGGATTTCATTAATGTGGTCAAGTGGTGCCACCCTTGCCAAGTGTTTGAATTGAATATGCACTCACGTCCTTCCCTATTACATCCTATTATCACCAATGGTCCCTTCACCAAGTGGGGGGTGGACTTTATGGATTGCAACCCAGCTTCATCTAGGGGGAATCATCATATTATAGTGGTTGTTGATTACTTCATGAAATGGGCAGAGGTTGTGCCCATGATCAAAGTCGACGTTGAGACAACCAACCATTTCATTTTCAATCAGATTATCACTTGATTTGGTATCTTGAGAGAGCTTGCCACCGACCATGGGAGGAATTTTTAAAACAAGATGATGGTTGAGATATCTTTGAATTTGGGGTATAAGCAAGAGCATTCCTCTTCTTATTATCCTAAAGTGAATGGACAGGTTTAAGTTGTGAATAAGTTCCTTAAGGCCATTTTCCAAAGAACCATGACACAAAACAAGACTAATTAGTACATCCTGTTGTATCCTTCTTTGTGGGCCTACCGAACCGCAGTTAAGACTGCCAATGGTTTTTCTACATACCAGTTGGTGCATGGGGTGGAGTTGATATTACCAATTGAATTTGAAATCCCTTCTTTGAAACTAGACGTAAGTTTTTACCGGAGATTTTTGAGTTAGAGGAGTGTCTGGTCTGCTTAGAGCAGCTTGATGAGAAACATCAAGATGCTTTAGTGGCTCTTGAAGTAAATAAGCATTATGTTAAGGCTCAGTATGATAAGTGTCACGTCCGCATGCCTCCGACCAGCGTAGAGGACGCAACCCAAACGTTAATCACAGCGGGCTAAGAGCCCCATGAACACGTACATGATAAAAATTGCTTAAACAGAATGCTACAGGGAAATGCATTACAGTGAAACATGCACCGATTCCATTCATTTGTCATACACAGTGGAAACCACATACATTTCTACAAGCATTCGACATGTTCATTACATTCATTAACAGTAAATATAGTTGCAGAAGTAAAATAGGCAAGATCACTTATCTTATGAAAACTCCTTCCGCAACCAGCTACGTCGCTGCAACGTTCCACCCAACCATAGGCCAGCGTGATCCTTAATCTCTCAGCAGCACTGCCACCCCCGAGCTGGGCATGATTCTCCAAGGAATAAGGGAACTAGTAGGCTTACACATAGCCAAGGATACACAAAACACACAACCAAGCCAACAGAGTTGGGTTTATCAGGCCATTAGGGAGCTGGAGAAGGCAAATTGCTAAGGTGGTGAGCCCATTACAGAGCCAAGAACACCTACACCAGAACTAGATTGACCTCTAAGACACCCAAACACACCCAACACAAGGAATCAGTCCCTTCTCTGCTACACAGTCCCTCAGGCTTTGCATTCCCTTCCAGTGCTATTCAGGGGTGATGGAGAAGAAGGCCACCCCTCTAGCTCTGTCTATGTGGTTTCCAGCCACCATGTTTATCAAGCAAACCTAAGCCAACATCCCTGCTCCTCTCACAGTCCGAAGACCAACCATTGCACTCGGGCAATTAATTTAGCTGTCACAGCTTAAACAGGGAAAACGAATCCCAAGCGAATCATACAGTCCCAAACGTATCAGTGGACATCGGGAAAGAAAAGTTCTGGAATGTAATTAGCATACATTACCAACATACATGGGGAAAACAACAGTCCGTTTTCACAGTCGAGGCCGCTGAGGAAAAACATATGCAGACCACACTTGGGAACGAATTTACAGTATCCCGACCGGTGCATATACAACCACAATGCAGAACCCACAAATCAACCCATGAGTAAAGGATGGAGCCACACCATTCTCCAATTCGTAGAGGAAAAACTGCGTGAGTGAGACCAGGAAAATTCCTGTGCATGAAAACAATGAGCAGACAATTAGAAGTGCGTGAAGGTGAACAACTACAGGGAGGACACGAAATTGCAGTGCGTGGGTGTTCAACAACTCGTGGAGCCAGGAAAAAAATGTTTGCATGAGGGATGAGCAGCAAAATCGTGAGGCCCCAAAATTGGAGAGAGCGTGAAAATTTTCCCCTGCCATTGTGAAGTCAAAACACTGTGGTGGAGTGTGCGTGTGGGTGAGGACTGACAGTCCTGCCACCCCACTCCCAAAGACCATTAACTGCCTCAACCACCGGCAGTCTTTCTTAATGAAAGTGGTTGGAGTAAAACAAGGTAAGAAGACACATGGATTTTCACCCCATTGGCCAAAGTTGGACAAATTCCCCCACATCCTCATCCTTGGGAAAATCATGCCCCTTTCTCATTTTAGTTGCCGCAATCGTAGCTGGTCGGGTTCATTTAATTAATTATAGATGCATATTTACATGATGACAAACATAATATATGCCGCATGCCCCGATATACCATCAGTGACAAATTTAAATCCAAAACATAGCATAACCGATCAATGGCGGGGCCTTGGCCTTTAGCGCCACACCATGATCATTACAATATATACATCATGTACATTCAATGCAACGGTGTCAAAAGCGGGGGTGTTACAATAAGTATGTCTATCCATGGAAGTTTAGTGAAGGTGACTTGGTCCTCCTATATGGCCAAGCTAGTGAGCCGTTAGGGGCGGGAAAGTTCAACCCCATGTGGCATGGGCCTTACGTAGTCAAACGAGTGTTAGAGAAAGGTGCTTAAGAGTTAGTATATTATGAGGGGAAAGCTTTGGTAGATCCTATAAATGGGCTCTATCTTAAAAATTACTATGCATAATTCTCAGTCGAGGCTGATACTTTTATATACTATTGTATAGTTGCATAGTTTAGTTTTGGTCTTCTTGTAGTGATCTAGTTTGTTGACTTGCTTCTGTTTGATGTGGCATATGTCGACAGATTCTTCGGTATATGTAGGATATGCTGACGGTGTCAACCACCACACTCAAAACTCAACTTTGGATGCTTGGGTGATTTATATGCCTACGGGTCAATTTTTGTCATTAAAGGAAATTTGGGGTCTAAAATGGGCCTTATAAGAAAATGTGCCAAAATAAGTTCTTGTGAGTTGGAATTCAAGAACCAATAGAATTTCAATAAAATGAGTCAACCATAATGGTTGAATTGACATATTTGTCATAAAAATAAAAATAAACTACTTTTTTTGTTTGTATTTTCGACGTATCTCCGTGTGTTTTTACTCAAGTTTCGATCGGAAGAGCTCATTGGATGTGGAATCTGATTCTGCATCCAACGAGTACCCACACTGCATACTTTTGACGGACCTCGCTACCCGAAAAACAAGAAATACTTGAAAAAACGTGATGATGATGTCATCATCACGTTTTTTCAGGTATTTCTTGTTTTTGGGGTAGTGGGGTCCGTCAAAAGTATACAGTGTGGGTACTTGCTAGATGCAGAATCAGATTCCATATCCAATGATCTCTCCCGATCGAAACTTCAGTAAAAACATATGGAGATATGTCGAAAATACGAACACAAAAAGTAGTTTTTTTCTTTCTTCCTCCAAAATTAATAAATATTATTATATTATTTTAACTATTATTTTATTATTTTCCTTAGGAGTCCCATTTTAGACCCCAAAATTCCTCTAATGTCTTCAGGAGGGGTATGTCTCCGGCCTTCATCGAACAACATTGTTGAATATAGTGTCATGATTGAGTTATTATGTGATGTAATCTCTCATGGTATTCGATCTCTTGAGGTATGTCTTGAATTGCATTTGGTGGTCTTGCAGTTAAATAGCATGTATTGTATTATAGATCCGACTTTATTACAAATATTATTGCGAGTAAATTTTTTAGAACGACAATTAGAAAACATTAAATACATTCACATTCCTAGGAACTACAATCATGTTGCTGATTCTTATGCAAATTGTGTACTAGATTAGCATTTGATACATAGACAATGAAGCATTCTCATCACATTCACACATGTAAATATAAATAATCGATCATTATAAGCTTTTTTCATTCAAATTATAGTCCAAAAAGTGGTATCATAATACATAATGTCATGATACAAAATTGGGGCTTTCATCCACCAAATTATGCTACATGATCAATACAAAAGGTACATCAAGGCCTCTAAGCCTATGGAATAGGGTCATGAATATGAAAAAACACAACAACCCTAACCAGTTGTCTAAATAACCGAACCCATGCACGAGGTACACCTACTACCTTCCTCTGCATCGCCTCAGTCAAGTGCTCGACTTGCATCATGAGAACCATGTGCGTCAAACAGACAAAGTTTGTGTGGATGCTTTGGAGCGCTCACTCTGCATCTACACCCAGTATATCATCACCCCTCCCCCTTTGACAATGTCGAGAGAAGTCATCTGGTCATCTAGGACCAACATCTGTATGTACACGATCAGTATTAGTATGTGCCACCACCCAAAAACATGTTTTTTTATTTCATCATATGAAAAAATACAAAAAAAATAAATAATTCAAAAATAAAATGAATTCAAGATAGTTACCTATATCTCCATATGCATCTCCCTATGGAAAAGGCATATCTAGATCATCGCGAAAGTCTATCCTTGCATAGGGATAGTCATCTATGGCCATGATCTGTCTACGCCACTAGTGGAAAAATTCAGGTGGGTAGGGTGTAGACACATGGCCTCCTCCTAGCCATCGCATCATACCTTCCCAGCACATTTGAGCTGGATCTCGTATACCATGTGGAGCAACTTGGACTCTTGGGCTTAGGCTCGGTACACACTAGAAGAAGAAGAGACTCAAAATGTTGGCATAACCAAAGTTTCTTATTCTACCCAGCTTGTAGTCTGTTAATTGTTGTTTCATATTACCCAACAGAGAGGAAATCCATTCATATATAGTCGGCCTCATGCACTCGACTATGTAAAACATCAGAGGCCTATAATCCTGATGTAGAGATTCTAACCCTGCAATCCTAGCCAATGCTAGCACTATGGCCTTGAGACCAAGCTTCTGAATAGAGTTCACGGGAACTTGACTTCCAACATTTTCTCTGTCTGGAAGGCAGTATATAGAAATGTACTCATCAATGGTGAGGCCCCCTCCAACCCCATGAGCTCTTAGGTTGACTACCTCACCTCGACAAGATAGCCTAGCGATAAAGTATATGTCCTCAACCTCAAGGCTAAGGGGCATCCCATCAATCTGAAAGGTCTCTGTATCTAGATCCCATTGATCTAAAAGCATCTACAGTAGTCTTGGTTGAGCCCTCAAGCTCCTAAGATGCCAAAACTTGTACAAACCACATTCCCTCAAAGCTTGTTGGGAAACTATATCACCTTGCACGGCCCTATCCACATCTATGTGCTCGCGTTCATGCCACTCCAATACCATCCTGGATGAAAAACACGAAGGTTTAATGAGTTTTTCCTTAAAATTTGGTATATACGGCCACATACGCAATTGTTTCCCTAACATACATGTGTATACGTGGAAATCATGGGATTTCCCACGTATACTTGGCCCTATACACGACCTGATGAACTATAGCGTGTGAGGGCCGACATACCAAATTTGGGGTGCTTCAAAATAAAAATTGAGCCGCTGAAAATTAAAATGAAACCATTGAAATGAAAGAGGATGGGATGTAGATTTACCTGTCTCGGATGGTTCTCGGTTTCGTGGCCTGTAGCTCCTAGAATCAGTGTTTGAAGTTCGTGGCTCAAACTAGCTCCAAATAACTATGTGTGGTAAAATTTTCAAATGGTATGGCGAAAATGACTTTTTACTATTTTATAAAAGAAAATTGAAATTCTTACCCACCACTCTATAGTTTGGACCCTTATTGACTATTTTGAACTGTTTTTGCCTAATGTTGTGGTGTCGGGACCTGATTCGAGTGTAAGTTTTGTCGAGATCTTGACTTGTTCGTATATACTACAGGTATAATTTTGAACTGGCATATAGGTTAGGACCACTTTTTTTGCTTTCATTATGCATCACCTTATGACCATGTCGCCTTGAATTTAGGAACGAACCCACTTCGTAATGTCATGGAACTGTCACACTGCTACTAGAAGTGGAGTTATGTAAGTGGTAGAGCTTTCCTACATATGTGCCCTAGTTAGATCTCTCTTTGCAAAATTGGTACCTATGGAAAGATTCCTCCACTAGGTTTGGGTGTCCCTTATAGTCCCACCATGTCTTTAAGCAAGAGACTCATGTATCGCTTGAACTTTATGTTGGCCTTCTCCCACAGGGACAACCTTGTATATCAAGTTGTAGTTTAATTTCATGCATTTTGGTTGCCTTATTGAGCTTTATGTCGGCTCTCCACTTCAGATTTATAATCCATGCAGCCCGATCTTGTCTCAATTATAACCAAGCAGATCCTTTTATATATCCTTTGTAGCTTAATCAATCGTACCGGGAGGAGACCTTCCGTCAGTGTCCTTATCCTACACATGCGTCCCTGCATTGAGCATAGGTATGTTCCACTGCTTGGAACTAGTTTTCTTTCCCACGACACTCATCTCCTCCTAGTCGTATACTATAAGCACTTTTATTATTTTTCAATCTTTCTAATCTGAAAAATTCCAAAAAAATTAAAAAACATAAAAAGATGGACAAGAAATTATATTACTTTTGGCAGCTGTTGAGTTGTATCGCCTTCGAACAAAGCACTGTATATCACATCCATTGGTTGGGTTATTAGTATGACTTTAGGATTTGTACTCGTTATTATGAGTTTTCTCCACCGAGTGGTTATGCTTCTAGTCCTTATGGAGCCTCTGTCGATGCCTCTTGTGTCACAGAGTTGTCCCAGTTTGCATGTTGATTCTATGATGTATCTTCAGTCATCATCTGCCTTATGCTCTTGTTGAAAGGAAGTCTTAGCCCGAGTCGTCCATTCCTCGGTTATCTTGTCTTTTCATGTTGGTCATTCCCAATATAGTTACGGGTTCTTGCATAGCCTGTTTTTCCGAGTTATTCCAAATTATCCAGCATTGCTTAGTACCTCATGTTGGTTGATGGGGGATGCCTTAATTCCCTCCTTCCAGCGGATTCCATTCCATCGACTTTAGATCATCTATTTTGGAATAAGATTCTAAAGTCCATTGAGTGCCTTGAGACTTGTAGTCATCAGTGGTAGGTCCTCTTGCCATCGACAATTTTGGGAATACATTGTCCCCTGATTGATGGATTCTTTCAAGTGTTCGACCTCAACACATCTATTCGTACTTGTTAGATTGCACTATGTACCTTGATTCCCATTATCATTATGATTGGGATATCTCATGTCTATTAATGGTATACATCAATGACTGGTAATCAGATGATGGACCATCATGTCCGACCTCAACACCTTTATTCATGTGATGGGATATGTACTCATAGAGGTTTACATAGAAGACCTCCAAGCTTGGTGGCATTCCACATATGCTACCTTTTTTATCATCCCAGTATTTATGAGATGTCAACTCTCATGACCATATTCCAGTGTCTTATCAGATATCTTCATCTATTATGGAGATCTTGTTCACTGTATATTGTACGTGGCGATGACCACATGTGACATATGTCTATTATGCATATTCATGGCCATTGTACTCTTATGTATCCAGGACTTATACATGTATACTTGCAGTCACATGCTGAGATTTATCATTGTATTGTACTGATGAGTGGCTGGTTCTTCCACCTGGTTCTTCATTACTCCACTTCTGGGATGGATATAATGTATTTCGACCATCATGTTACCCCTCTGACCCCACACATTAGGGAGCATATGTTATAGTTTTTTTTACCACACTTGGTAGATCACACTTTTATGGCATTCCATGTCCCTCTACAAACTCCTTGGACCCCACTTGCTCGAATTATACTTTGACGTTCAAAGAAATTCCCTATAAAACATTTGTTTATTATTGTACGCGACTTTTAAGATGATACCCGCGTGTATACGCAGCCTGCTCCACTATAGTCCGCGTACATTAGGAAATGTACATAAAAGCAAAAAAATTTGAATTTTTCCTCAATGAGTCCCGAATAATTTGACTCTTGGCCTTCCATATGCTTGGAAACACTCCGACTCGAACCTCCATTATTTATTGGAGGGCTATATATTGAGCCTCTTGGATGCATTGAAGGAGGAGAACATTTGAGAGCAAGGAAACTATAGTTCATTGTTTCCCCATATTTCTTATGCTTGAGTCTACATCCCTTTTTCCTTTTGAGCACACATTGCTTCTCTTCCCAAGCTTGAAATTGCCTTGTAAGCTTTCCATTGAGATAGAGGATTGAAGTGGTGGAGGCCTAGGTGGAGGAATCAATTTCTCCATTTCAACGAGGTGCCGATAGAGTTTGTCACTGTTATCTTTGTTTATTATTAATAGAACTATTCATTTCTTTCCCATTACATGTGTATGACTATGAATATCTTATCCATGGATGTAGTTATATTTGCTTATACATGATGGTTTTATATATGCTAGAGTAGGTATAACACTTTGATATATAGAATGTGTGTCATGTTTACTATTGTTGAGAGTGAATTATAAGTACAAGCGTGTTGGAAAAGCTCAACGAGGATCTACATCAACCGTCTGGAATAAGGTGCTTCATATCCCTTAGTGTTAGCAACATTTGTTTCTCTTGCATATTGAAATGGATTGATTTCTGGTGTCATTCAGTCTATTGTGGTCTACCCCAAGCCATAGGAAGTTTCTCTCGGTAACACCTCACATCTGTATATGGTAGATAACATGAAATATTTGCAGCAGAAGTTATTTTCTCTTCTACAATGTAGAAGAGATGTGAAGGAAGAACACTGGATACTTGATTTAACTCGTCAATAATATGCATAACTCACCTTTAAATGGCAATAAATAGAAGCCGTATGTATTCTTAGTTTTGATGTGCTCTTCCCTTCTTTCTGTTTACTGAAGGGCGTGTTTGTGGTGGTTGAAAACTACAAAAGGTGTTCATAAATACTTAAAACTGTGGAAATGCCTCAAATTTTATCATTGAATAATAAAAATTCTTCTTATAACTATTGTGAACTGGTATTCTCCTCTTCTCAATACTACAACCTCCCTTGCATAAAGTGACTATGCCCTCCCTTGCATAAGGTGATTGTGCCCTCTTCAATATTAGACCGTCTCTACAAATGTGTGATCTCTTTCAAGTTGGAAAACATAGGGGAAGTGCACCCTTCTTTCCCTACTAATTCCTATACCCCTTCCCACTCATATTCTAGTGGCACATTTCCCACAAATTCCCCTAACGGCTGCAAGTGGTGACAAGAACCATTTGGCCCTATTTTGACAAGTGTGCCTCCCTCAAGAAAGACCTCTGAAACTCAGCTTAACCCCACAGATCTGAAAATCAACTACTATCTGGACCATGACAATGAAGCACAATAATATATCTAGATGATCTACCATATGGTCTAACTAGGATGGATATATTTCACCACTGAAACCAATCTCGTCAAGTGTTTCCATCCTCAACACCCAAAAGGCTTAGAGAGCTCTCAAATCGATTTCCCAAAAGTGAATAATAATAATGGATGCCAAGCAAACTCACTTTTCTTCTTTTATTCATTCTTTTTATCACTGCATGTCACAAGAAACTTTAATTGCGCATGTCACATGCATTTCTAATTATGCATCGAATGTCATGCATGCCACTTGATACTATTTAAGTGGTCCCCTTTTCCACTAATAACTTCATATCCATGCTAATAGTGTTCTTTTATTCCTATGTGGCATCAATCATTAGATATCTCCCATGTTTATCATTAATGGGACATTACACTCAAGCAATGTGGGTAAGGGTCCATTGAAGGAAAACTTTTCTAGAAGCAAAGAACTTGAATTTTCAGTTAAAACATACGCAAACGAGTTCTTCCAAGGAAGAAGAGATCATCACTAACAATTCGGAAACTGGTAGCTCCAAAGTTTCCCCTCCTAGGAAGAAGTCTGAAAACAAACTTTTGGGGAATTGAATGGAGAATTCAAAAAGGTTAAACCACCAACATTTAATTGAGAAATGAAATCTAGCGAAGAAACAAAAGCATTTCTAGTAGGAATCAGAAAATATTTTCAGATCTATGATTATTCTAGCAACATGTAGGCTAGATTGGCCATATTTAGCTTGAACAGTAAAGCATATATATGGTGGAAAGACTCAAATGACTAAAATAATTAAAGAAAGTAAGACCAAATAGAAGAAATTTAAGAAGTTGTTTAAAAATAAATACATGTCTTAGAGTTACTATGATGGAAAGATCAAGCATTGTCATGAACTTAGATGTCAATGGATGAATTAATTAATAAATTCTAGGAACTATTGCTGTATGTTCCATATATTAAGGATGAAAAGGTAAAAATATAGTGATTCGTAAGCTATCTCCATTAATATTTTTGATATAGAATCAAGTTTGATGAACCAAAAAACTTGGAAGAGACATTCTTAAAAGATAGGTTGTGAACAGTGTAAGCACAAAGCATAAAATTTCAAAATCTAGAAGGGAAAGAAGCCCATAAATTTAAGAAAAAACATTAATGCCCATAAATTTAAGAAAAAACATTAATGCTAGAAAAGATAAATTTTATCCTAATTACCCATCCCAAAGTAGAAACAAACATGTTAGTAATGCAGGAAGAAAACCGGTAGAAACGATTCAAGGGCCATTAAGGTGTTGGGGTTGTGGGGAATCCCATTTACTTACAAATTGTTTATAGAAAGGTGGGATTGTTAAGAAAAGACATAACATACATGAGACTACTACTATCAATGACGTGGCCGAAATTCCTAGAATTTGCACTTCATTGGAAGATCGACATGTTGACCATTAATCATCAGTGGTGGATATTGCAGGTAAGATAGATGAAAAACTTATTTCTATTTCAATAGAACCCAGATCTTGTCAAAGTTACATCTCCCCTAAGATTGTTAAATGAAATATTCATGTTAACGAAGAACAAACATAAAAAGGCATCGATACCCCAATTAGCCACAAGAACAAAAACAAAAATAATAGAATTAATCAACGAATGTTCATTATAAACGAATGGACTTTGTTAAAAACAAGATTAAATATGGTTCCTCTAGGTTCCTATGGCATCCTTATAGGAATGGATTGGATAGAAAAGCATCAAGTACTGTTTATTTGTTTCAACGAGACTTTTACCTATATGGATAATGACAAAAATCTAGAATGGTGGCTAGTATTCCTTGAAAAGTTTCAATAAGGGCAATTGTTTATCTGCAAGTAAAAATATGTGCCACAGAAGGATGCAAATTATACGTTGTGGTTGTAATAAATTACGTTGAATAATTCAAACATGAAATAGAAAAATATTTTATATTGAAAATTTTTAGAGATTTATTACTAGAGGAAAACCAGGTCTTCCCCCAAAAAGGGAGATTGACTTCACTATAGACCTGGGACCCGAGTTGTACCCACTACAAGGAAAAGTCCTTCTAGTGGAGGTTTTGTGGAAGCTCCTAAATACAACCCAAATATTTGTTTGTAGTGTATGTCTCTAGCAAAGTCGAGTGGGTGAAGGTTTTAGTGGATGTTTTTGTATAGTGATTTTATACATAAGAAATGAACCAGTGCCAAAAATCAACATCAACATGGAGAAAAATATTTATTTTATATTTCAACCTCCAACAAAATCAGTTCTTTCAATACATAGTTACGCACCATTGCATAAGTACACTTAACACATTGGGACTAGTGAAACCCCCCCCCCCTATATATATATATATATATATAGCTGCGCACCATTGCATAAGTACACTTAACACATTGGGACTAGTGAAACCCCCCCCCCCTATATATATATATATATATATAGCTGCGCACCATTGCATAAGTACACTTAACACATTGGGACTAGTGAAAAAAACCCTCCCCCTATATATATATGTGTGTGTGTGTGTGTGTGTTTTAAAAATAACAACAAATACGGTACATTCTATATATCGTAAGGCACTGGTGCATTATTTATACTAGAGCATTAAACGATAAAATATTTTTATATTCGTAGATCCCACACTCGTGTGTTTAGTTGTACTAACATCACCAATGTGTCTTGTTCTTGAGGGCACCGATGAAGGGTGAAATTAAAACAATTGTTAGATGCATTTTTTTTTTAAATTGTATATTCTTTAATGATGCATTTTTTTCGTCGATTTGTATCAGTGCATCACATACTTGGGAGCCCCGCAATAGGTTAAAATTAAAAAACCAGGCGGGAATTTATAAAATAATTTATTTTTCGCTCACGGTCTGTTTACATAATTTGAACGCACGTGTGCATTTTATAGGCCAACACACGATGTTAAGACTTTCTTATGTTTTATATTGGATATCGATGTGGTTAGGCCTCCCAAAAACACTGATGCATTTGGGTATTGGGTGCACCATATCAAGGTAAATAAAATAAAAATACCAGACATTCTCAAATCATTTTTACCATATTCCAGTGCTACAAACCTCCTAAGCATTGGTGCCACCTTTTCCTCCTTGAAGCATATTGTTACCGGTGCTACCCATGCTTGAATTTCTCCCGTCTGTTGCTTGACAAGTGGCTTTGGAATTTTGTCAAACAATGGGATTTTTTTTTGCACTACGTAGAAACCATGACTCCCGACACGCAAATATCTAGGTAATGTCTTTGTTCCCTTCTAATTTTAACTTCACTTTAAATTTTCATTCTTAAAAAAAATGTGTGGTGAGTTTGAACCTTTCGGCTCGCACCACTATAACGATGCACCCTAAAAATTTATAGGGCACACCGTGTGTAGGGTGTCCAATCCTTGTAACTATAGCGTATCGTTACCACGGTGCACTATATGTTTAAAAATGTACTGTGAAAACAAAATTAAAAAATCACAACGATGTTTCTGGTGCATCACACTTACCAATGTGTCAGTGTCGACAGACACAAAGCGCACTAATGCATGATATTATCTTAAATGCATTGTTTAAACCATAAATGAAAACAAAACGGCATATTTCAAATCATCCGCCAGTACTTTTAATAAGTCTACACCAGGTCTATTTTTCAGGAATATGCACAGTGTGGATGGTGCGTTCATCCTTTCTAAAACACAATGACCAAGCTTTTAAGATAGGCTTTCATCTTTGTGCATTAAAAACTATAGTGCATCTTTGTTGGCCAGGACATGTCTTTATACAACACCGGTGCTCTGTACATCGGGATGCACCACACCATTTCAAGAGTTCTAAGAATATTTTAGTCGATGTGTATTAGAATCATAATTGTTGCTTTTATTAACATCCACATGGCACACACCAGTGCATATCTTTTATAAAGAACAATGTTTGAAATTACCTTTAAAAGTAAATATTGTGTATATAGTGAATTCCTTTCCTTGTAGTGCATCATGAGCGGTTCCCTTAATATTTCAAAGCATCGAGGGTAGTGCGTAATGTATTTCCAAGTGCACTGTTATCGAAATTCATGTTTTTTATTAAAAGAAAATCATAACATACATCAGTGTGTATTATTAATATGTATGCACCATAGACAGTGCGTTCGATCTTATGATATGCACAGAGTCAACTTTTCAAAAAAAAAATCATCACCTTATACCTTCCTACTTTCACACATGGCCACACCGGTCCCAATGTGTTAATAACTAGTGTGTGCATTCCTACACTTCCACTCAACTCGAAGGCGAGATTTCTGCCCTCCTACATCTGTCTCAATCTGGGATTCTACAACTGAATCAGCAATGCAGATTAAATGATCTAAGAGCAGATTACAATAAGATTCTGGATCATGAAATTTCCTCTGCCAAATTACAAAGCAGAATCACTTGGGCAAAACTTGGCGATGCAAATACCAAATTCTTCCACGCTGTGGCATCCGCCCGGAAAAACCAGAATGCTATTTGGAGTTTACAAGATGTCGATGGGGTTTGGATATCAGATGATAAGGGATTAAAAGATCTGGGGGTTAGACATTTTAAAGATATTTTCACTGATGATGGGATGACTAACCTCTCTGCTCAGCTCAATGTCCTTCGTCTCTTCCCTTTCTATCTCACTGAGGAAGACCGGGAAGCCTTTACCCGTCCTGTAACTCTTTCGGAGGTAGAGGCTGCACTGAAGACTTTTAAAAAAGACAAGGCCCCTGGTCCCGATGGTTGGACGGTTGAGTTTTATTTATGTTTCTTTGATCTGCTGGGTCCTTCCTTATCAAATCTGGTGGAGACATCTCGCATCTTGGGAAGGGTTTCTCCTGCTCTAAACTCTACTTTTATTGCCCTCATACCTAAGATGAGCACCCTATCAGCTTTGGGGATTATCGGCCTATCTCTTTGTGTAATCTCTGCTATAAATTGATCTCGAAAGTTGCGGCTCTCCGTCTTAAACCTTTCTTGGACTCCTATATCTCACCTCAGCAGTTTGGATTTCTGAAAAACCGCCTGATCCACGGGCCTGTGGCCATTACACAGGAAGTATTACACTCTGTAAAACTCTTGAAAAAATCTGCTCTCCTCCTTAAACTGGACTTGACGAAGGCTTTTGATCGCGTAAACTGGACTTACATCAGGCTGATACTTATTCAGATCGGGGTTCCATTGATTGGGGTGAACTGGATTATGGGCTGTATATCTTCATCAAATTTTGCTGTTATCGTCAATGGTTCACCATCCTCTTTTTTCCCCGCTTCACGGGGCATAAGACAAGGCTGTCCACTCTCCCCTCTGATCTTTATTTTAGTCATCGAAGGACTTAGCCTCTTGATTGCTGATGCCAAGCTAAATGGTTTGATTAAGGGTATTAAGATCTCGAATGATCTCTCCATCACTCATCTCATTTTTGTAGATGACGTGATCCTTTTCGGAATGGGCACTGTTGAAGACTGGATTGCTTTCAAGGTGATTCTTGAAACTTTTTGTGAAGCCTCGGGCATGAAAATCAACCTGGACAAATCCTGTTTTCTACATTATAACGTGAATGATGGCATTTTGAGGAGGGTATCAGACATTTTGCCTTACCGTTTTGTTCACCTCGACTTTGGTTTCACTTACCTGGGTTTTTACTTGAAGCCATCGGGATACCTAGTAAAGGACTGGCTTTGGCTCATTAAAAGATTTGAATCCCGTATTAACCATTGGACAAACAGGCTCTTGTCTTTGGGTGGTCGATTGGTACTTATCCATGCAGTTTTCACCAGTCTTCCGGTATATTGGTGTGCTCTCTTCCCTATCCCATCTTCTATCTTGGATAAGTTAAGGAAACTTATCTTCAACTTCCTGTGGGGATCATCAGCTGTAAAAAAGAAGTTTCATTTGGTTGATTGGCAACTGTTGGCTCGGCCCATCTCCCTGGGGGGTTGGGGTATTAAACACTTGCCTCTCTTCAGTATATCATTGAGAATGAATAATTTCTGGTTTGCGTTGAATAACTCTGGCATTTGGAATCAGCTTATAAGGGCTAAGTATATGAAGAATATGTCAATCCAGACTTGGTGCAGAAAAAAATACTTCAGACTTACAAACTCTTCTCGTATCTGGATGGGCTTCATTAAAACCCTACATTGGATTGGGCAGGGATTAATATGGCAAGTGGGTAAAGGTACTGAGGTCAGAGTGGGGGCGGATCCAATTATTGGATTAGGCAGTTCATTTATACTGCCATATGAACTAAGAACTTATCTTGAAGACTACAGCATAAAAACTCTTGCCCAGGCCATAAATCATGATACAGGACTCTGGTTTACTGCTGAGGATTTAGATTTATGTGATGAATGGAGTTTGCAGTGGAGTACTTATATCAAATGATTAGAATATAACAGGATTAGGCTAAATGAGGAGTCTGATACACTTCTGTGGTCTACTGGGAACTATGCGGGCCCAATCAGTGCTGCTAAGAGTTATGAATGTTTGGTTAAATATAATATTCAGGATGTTCATAACCAGGTTTGTTTACAGCTTTGGTCTTTAAAGATTCCGATGAAGATTATATGTTTTATCTGGCTGTTGGTCAAAGATAGAATTCTTACTTGGGACCATCTACAATCACGAGGGTACTATGGCCCTAGTAGATGTGTATTATGTGAAAAATATTCAGAGGGCTGTGGACATTTATTCCTAAAGTGTCCTTTCGTGGTTAACATTTTCACTCATTTCTCAATTTGTTTGGGCTCCACCATCTGTCCTCAAAGCACTGTGCATTCTTTTCTGGAATACTGGTTTGCCTCAACTACTATATCTGATCCTATCCATTACACCCTTTTTTTATTTTCTGGTACCTGTGGCTTCTCCGTAATCAGTGTATTTTTGAGAACTGCAAACCATTAGCCTCTTTGCTCATTTCCAAAATTGAATATACGCTTGCCCTTTTCCCTGTGCCTCAATACAAAAAAAAGATCAGACTGATTGGTCCTCAGCCTCTTCATGTCTACCCTGTTGGATATTTTGATGGTGCAGCTCAAAGGAATTTGGGGGTGCTGGGTTTGTGATCTATATTAGTGAAACCCACTATTACTGTTTTTCTGTGGGCTACGGTATTGGATCCAATACTAGAGCAGAACTGCTGGCTCTATGGTCTTTGCTCAGAACTGTCATTTTGATGGGACTGCCCATAAAGATGATATTTGGTGATTCAATGGTGGTTATATCATGGGTCAAAAGACGATCGGCCCTTAATATACCCACATTGAAACATTGGTGCGAAGAGATTTTTACCATGTTGCATTATGTTCCTTCAGTGGCCTTCAATCATATCTTCCGGGAACACAACATACTTGCGGATGAACTTTCAAAAAAAGCACTTTCTTTGGATGTGGGTTCTGGATATTACTCGTAATATTTGGATGGGAAACATATTGGTGATGGACAGTTTGCACCTTTTTGATGGCTGTTACTCATATTTACAGCATCTGGTCATATGATAAGTAATTTACTGTTTGTACTTGGTTATAGTTTCTTCGGCTTGTAGTTGTGCTTGCCTGGAATGGTATGTTTAAAGGACACTGAAAAAAGAATTCTGACCTGATAATTCAGGAGTGATGAATAAGTCTGATGAAAAATCAGACTTAATACTCTTATCTTTGTTTTGAATGCTGGCTGCTCATAGTTATTATACTGCTGCTACAGTTTTGTACATGTTGTATTTGCTTGTTTTTGCTGACTGTCTACAGTTTATTATAGCTGTTACTGATATGTACATGATGTTATTTCAGCTGTGATGATATCCCTCTATGGGCTGTTGTACTAGGGACTGTTTAGTCTCTCTATATGTAACTGTTTAAGATGTCTTTTGATTCCCATGAATATCAAAGGCTGGTATTTTTTCCTCTGAAAAACTAGTGTGTGCATCATCTGCAATGTAGACACGTTTATAGAAAGAACTAGTGCTCCCTAATTTTGGATGCACCATTGTAAGAATTATATAATTGTTTACTCATTTTTTAAAATAATTTTTTTTTTGTGTCTTCAGTGCATTCATTATCTAGTAGTGCACCATGAGCGATGCACTAGAAATACAAAAGCACTGCAAGCGATGCTTGACTATATTTTAGGCACATTACTAAGCAAATTTATGTTTTTCAGAAGAAGAAAAAATAATAGTATTTCATATTAATAAATAAAATGATCATTGAATTATTATTATTTTGTTTTATATATATATGTATGGGACTTATGGAAGTTATATGTGGATAAGAGAGAGAAACAACAACAAGAAGTGAGATTAGACTTGTACAACATTGTACGTGTTTGGGAGGCCATATATAGGGAGAGAGACTTGTACCCTCGACCCATTACTGATAAAAAATAAGAAGTATTGAGGGTTGTCGACCTCCTGGATTTATATTAAGAGGATACATCCCTCAAGGGGAACTCAACTTTCTTGACATAGTTGATCTGTCATTGGGATCAACATAGAAAAACCTTTCAGATTGGTCTCGATCTGTGGTTTCAACCCGCGGACGTGAACATTTACTTCATCATTAGGATATCTAGAAGAGGGGAGGATTTTCCCTAGTTCCTTGATGTCACAATGGAGATTTATATTGCTTACTCTTAGAGGTATATAAGTGATGATGTCATCAAACCTACTCTTTTTCAGGTTTCCAGAGGACAACTATGTATTGCTTCTTTTGGTGGAGAGGAGGTTAGGTGTATCTACCTTTTCCTTATGATGGTGGTGCACTCCGACACAAATGGGTAGTGCATTAGTTTTCCTCTATTGTATATGTTGATTCTTTAGTGCAAAGACCAAATGCATTCAGTGGTATGCCATTTTTTTGTGGCAGTTTTGTTTTTCTCTAGATCAATATTGTGCACAATTTGAGGGGAGGGTCAACTTCCCTTTTGTTTTAAATTTTTTTTTAATAAGTTTCTAGAAATGAGGCCATAATTTGACCACCTCCCTTTTAGGGAGATGGATGAGGTGCAAATGCACATGTGGGGACATATGCTACCCAAGAGGGGCCAACTAGAGTTCCCAACGGGAATCACATCAGAGGTGTTGGAGTTACTAAAACAGTGAGGAGGAGCATACATTGGACCTTGTGACATATCCATGCATGGGGTTGGATTGGAGAGGATGTCACAACATATTTTTCACCTGGGATGAGCTACCAGATGGAAAAAGTAATATTAATTTTATATTTAAATTAATTTAGTTGCATTTTATTGTATTACTTAATGCAAATGAAATTTATTCTAACCATTTCTTTACATTGTTTAATGAAATTGTCTAATTAGTGTTGTGTACTATATATTTTGCACATATTTGCACGTATAATGGGGAGGGGCCTCCACCAGTTCAAGTTGATGAGGATATGGAAGATCCTCCACTAGTTTAAGTTAATGAGGATATGGAAGAGCCTCAATTTCCTATGTTTCGTAGACCCAGCTCGTGACAAAAGAAAGATGATAGGTTTCGAGAGGATGTGGTAGACAGGTTGTCTATATTGTTGGATCGACGAGGAGTCCAGACTGTACAAGTGCAGGAAATGATGTGAAACCATGAACTCGTAGAGTTATGGAGGATGGTTACTCATGATATGAGGCATTTGATGCAGTATATAATCAGTGCATACATCCATATAATTGCTAGGAAGGATGATGATTCTCTTCCTCCATCTCCTCCTTCTCATCATTGAGAAAAAAGAGCCTTGACATATAATACACCACCTCCTCCTCCTCCTCACCATGACAACAGACTAGTATCGCTTCATCTACCCCCAGTAATCCCACCACCATCTCTGAACCAACCATAGGTCGACTAACCAACCTCTCCTCCTCATTGAGCTGACCATCCACCACCACCACCTCCTCCTCTTCACCATGACGATCAGCCAATATTTAGTCCTCCACACCCAACCAACCCACCACCATCTATGACTCATGCTCAGTTCAATCGACAAACCTATCCTCCTTAGTGAATCGATCATCCACCATCTCCTACTCCACCCATCTCCTAGATTCTGGATATGATGGCACAACGGGTGAGATCCAACGTCGGGGAGATATCAACTATGTTTCTATCAATGCTATTTTTTCTTTAACAAAGGTATTGTTACCTCTGGATCTACTGGTGGAGGTGTCAATGCCTCTGGCTTTATTTGAAGAGGTGGTGATTCCTCTGGTTTCAGAGGTGGACCAACTATCTCATAACATTTATTAGACTCGATGTGTATATTTTGGCATGAATCATGAGTTTGACATTATTTTTCATGTGTATATAGATATACACACATAGTGTGTTTTTCATGTTGAATGATGTTGATGCCAATGTTTATTTATATGATAATGGTGATGTGTATGTTAGGTTAGATTAGATGTTCTTGATAGATGTGTATGTTAGATGGTGTTTGTTATATGTGTGTTATGGTTGTTAGATAAAACAACTTTTGTTTTGTTAGATGTTAATATTATATTTGTGTGTTAGATGTTGTTTAAATATGTTCAATTTGTATGTTAGATGATGGTAGGTAATTTTTGCATGTGTATGTTAGGTGATGTTTGATGTGTATGTTATATTATGTTAGCTAATTTTTTATGTGTATGTAAGACGGTGCTTGTGTTTGATAGGTGATGATAGATGTATATGTTAGATGATGTTTTTCATACGTGTTTGATGGTTATGTTAAATGATATGTATGTATGTTAGGTGGTGATGATGATGATGATGATGATGGTACAATAGATGATGTCAGGTGATTTTAGCTGTAATTACTAGATATTTATCTTAGATGATGTTAGGTGATATTAGATGTGAAAGGTAATGTTTGCTAGATGTGAGTGTTAGATGTGTATTATCAAAAACAAATTCCTCCAATCTTATATTGTGTATAAACACCATGCACATTTATTTTAAAAAATTGTGAGAGGTGTTTATTAAAAAACATCAATGATAACTTCTTCCTTACATTGCAGTTACTATCATATTGTTACAATTAATGTAAACAATTTTGAGAACTTATATTATAAAATAGAGAAATAATCCACATCTAATTTCTTAAATATATTTAAATTTTAATTAATTTTAAAAATTATTTTAATAATGCAATGCATAATTCCACTCTCGTATAACAAATATTTGTTTATACTAAGTTATCTTGAACTTCTAATTTACATTTAATGCATCTTAATGTTACATATAATTAAGTGAAAAATCATAGTTAATCATGAATATGGATTGTTATTATCACAACCTTGAAAAATGTTTTAATTAAATCATTTCTACTAATAACGTCACTTCTATAACTATAATACAACACAAAAATGGTATTACAAGGAAAAATGAAAATAAATGATGTAAGGTCGACTAAAACAATGATCAACATGATACACACTGACTTATATTTTTACAATATAGTCCATATAAACCATATACCCTTACCTATAACATATATAACCCATAACCATAGGAAAATCATATGGGTTCTAAAAACAACTCGCTCATAACATGTTAGGGCTTTATAGAAATAGTGTTTGATTCGGGAGGGGAGAGATTGCCTCTAGCCCTGATGAAAAACATTTTAGATAGTTGGTTTGAACTTTGAACAAATATGGTGTTAGAATAGAGTCATCGAGATTCATCAATAAATAATTTGAAATTACTAAAGTTTTTATTCCCGCATCTGCGGCCAGGTAGAAGGCATTGGCCGCTTGTCCAAGAGAGGTCTCATTGGCCAATTTACTAGAATTTTTCCATCTCCTATGTCCATGGAGATATGGATACACAAGAATTTCATAGTTCTGATCTCATGAAGAATGACACGTTACTTTTGTGGAGAAGGTTTCTACATATTTATGTTTGAATTCAAAGCCCATATTTTTTCAATAACAGAGGAATGTATTTAAATATGTGGACATCGTATTTTCATCCTAACTTATATATCCTCTTAGCATTTCTAGTGCATGTAATATTATGTCATATTTCGCTTCTTTTATCTGGAGGTAAATCTTTGAGAAATATTGGAAACACTTTGGGAAAATTCATAGATAAAGCAGAACCGAAGCATGGAATGTTTCAATTTGTGAGAATTTGGGTTGAAGTTGATAAGAAAAAAGGGCTTACTATAATAAATCCATCTGGATCTGGATAATTGAAGCCATTATCAATAAATTGATTATGAAAAATTATCATTTAAGTGCAAGGTATGTCACACTTATGGTCATTTTTCCAAAGAATACAAAAAATCAGGGGAGACAGTAAAGGAAACTCAAAAACCTGATGAACAATGGAAAAAAATCATAAGAAGTCAAGGCAATTAATAAGTTCTAACAATTTTGATATTACTTCGTCATCCTTGATGGAAAACATGAAAGAGTCTCCAAAATAGTGTTTCATGGAAAATATGCAAGAGTCTCCAAAACAAGCCATATGATTCATTTTCAAGAATCTTAAAATATATTTTCCCCTTTACTTTAAAAAAATCAGACAGTAACCTATAAGGAAGTTGTAGCACCAATCATTAAGGAACTTGGTTCAATATTTACCCCAAGAATGCCATTTATTCTACTAGATATGGATGTCGACATGGTAGGAATCAGAAATGTTCAAGAAGAGGGCAAGAAATATCATGATGAGCAGGTGGAATCCAAGAAAGATAGTCAATTGAAGGTACAGAGATTTCAGTCATAGAAAAACAGACAGTTAGGACCTGATGTTAATATGCTAACTCCATTTTTAGTGAAAATAGCTAAGAGTAAAGAAATGGAAGATGATATGTATGAACTAGATGGAAAAACAAAGAACTAGAAATATAAGAAGGCAGTAATTACACCATTCCAAAAAATAAAGCAAGCTCTTCAAGGGACAAGAAAAGGAGAGAAAGAAGCCTTGGAGGGAGAGGATAGATCCTCCAAAAAGGTTGTTATAAAAATGTCAAAAGAATTTAGGGAGGAAATAACAAATAGGGAGAAGATGGTAGGTTTACAGTCTCCCTTGGATAAGAATATGATCTTTGGATAAAAGAGTCAATTGCAAAAAGGTGTAGGGATCATGCTTACACCAAGAAAGGGAGGTCTTAAAACTTTTCCAAATAAGTAATGAAGCTATTTTGTGGGAGGATTGATTATTTTGGCACGTTGCATTTCAATAAATATATATTGAAGAAACATGGAAACAAGGAGTGAGTAGGAACCTATATAGGAGATTTGGTATTGGTCAGTTTAGTGGCTAAGGGTGGAAGTCATAGATATGGAAAATCATAGAATTATTGTGGAGGAGTATGGGTATTAGGTTTTTTAAGTGGGTAAAATTTAAAGTATATAAATGGAATAGACTTATGAGTTGTTGTGTTGTAAACTGCATATCATCTATTGGAAATTTTTGGAAACAAAGGATGAGAAGAAACTTGTATAGAAGCCTTGGTGGAAAATTTCGTAGATTTGAAGAATAATTTATTATTTTCTTTCAAATTTTTCAGTTAAGAGCTTGAGGAATGAACTTGCAGTGGATTGAAGACTGGGAATTGAGAATTGAAGATTTAATAAAGAGCCATCTTAATAATAAGATGGAGTTAATCTCTAAAAACACTCTCTATAAGTGTCATGATTTGGTTCATAACTTCAATATAGAGTGCAATTTACGCCAATTCTTGTTGATTTTAAGGAAATAAATAATTTAATACTGTTATATAAGCCAAATTGTATTGTGATTGCAAGTAGTACTAGATATTTCAGTGGAACTACTTCTTGTTTTGTTGAATTAGAGGAAGGGAATAGATTGGAAATTTTGTATTTGGTGTATTTAGAACGAGACAATCTATCTATATGTTTGGTTAAAATGTCTTCTCCAAGAAACCTTGAAATCAATAAAATTAAAGATCCAATGTTTCAAAATGGTTTGGATCACTCAGTGCAAAAGATGATGCAGAATCTTGAAAAATGGAAAATGTAGTGGGAGAGAAAGTATGAACGATATCTAATGTTTTTGAAGATTAATTTTGATCACCTCCAAGATCAGATGAAACACAATAGTTAAAAATTGACTATGGCAGAAGTGGATATTGATTATTGGAAAGGGAAAGTTGCAGCCTTGGAAGAAAAAATAAATCATCCTTAGGACACATTCAAGGGAAAAGGTCAAGAGTAGAACATAAGTATGGGCCAGGAAAGTCAAAAACCAATTGAGGAAATTTATATGAAGCAAAGGAGAAAGAAAAGAATGAGATCGAAGAAGCTTCTACTCCTTGCGAACTCCAACCAGGAAACAAAAGTCTCTTCTCATTTTGATTAATCTTTTGCCTAGTGTTTTGAAATGCAATGTAAATTTTTCTTGTTGGTAGGACAATTCTTTCGTTTATATACCTGCAGGTATTACACAAGTAACATAATCAAGGATGAATGCATATTTTTTTTAAACTATAATCTCATGCATAAATTAGAGGTATACTTCTATTATGCTCAATCCAAAAGTAGTTATAATGTAAACACGGGTCATTCAGTTAGGCCGTGACCTTTTTTTTAATACAAACAATAATCATTTTTGTGAAAAAAAACATATATAACCCATAATAATAAATTACTCTTACCTATAAAATTTCCAAATCCATGCCAATATCTCTAGTTTAGAAGACAATATTGTTAAATATGTTGCACATATTCATCTCTTACTAAAGTGTGGGTGTTTATGAATTGATTTGTAGATTTCATGTAGACTTTGTATATTTTGTGTGGGGATTTCCTTCCTTTTGTCACATATATTAAATTATTGAAAAATACAAATGTTTATTATTATTTCATCAACCATATTTAAAATTGGAATTATGCGTTGCAGTGCTACAAACCGAGATCTACACACTATTATTCACTATAAAGAATATTTAAACCCCCAAAAATATTCAATTTCAGACTTGATTTAATTAAAATCCCTCAAATGTATCAATAACACTTGATGTAATCAAATGGACTTATCTAAATTTATTTATTTAAATAGCCATTAAAATATTTATTACAAAATTGTAAAAATAAGTCTGAACTATTAAAAATCATCCTCTCAATTTGTACATTATTGTTTTGAAAAATTATAACATGTAGGTTCTAAATTGGTGTACTTATATGAACATATAATTTATATTGTGTAGGAGATAAAAAGAAGATATTTGCATTATACAAATAGCATGATTTGTGTATAGTTACACAACCTTTTATAAGTAAAAAGTACATATTCCTAAATATAATTCTAATTGCTTATTCCTAAATATAATTAGATTTTCTATATTTTATATTGTTACAACATGTTCAAATTTTTGTGTCAAATCCTCAAATCATTAACCTTATTACTATTTACTACTTGGTGAGAAACAAAACAACCATCAAATAAATATGCAAAATGCACTAAAACACCAAATTACAAGCTTATCAAATATTTTTATCAAATTTGTCATCGTTTAACAAACCTCTATTGCAAACTACCAAGTGCCAATGTATGTTTCTTCCATGTGGAAAAATGTCATCTTTACTCCTCTATTGAGTAGGGTATCAAATTGTTCATTGGAATTTGTCTCATCATTTTCTGTATCAAATTGACTTGAAAATTTATATTAATTCAAATTCATTAATGAAAAATTATTTAGATTTAATCTTGAAATGGAAGAATTTTTTCTATTTAATATTAAAAGTTGTTTGAATTGGAAACTTATATTAATCGCAATTCATTGATGATAAATATGCCCTTTTTAAGTGTAATTTATTTGTAAATGAACTATACATTTCGAATTAATAATACAATTTGTTTATTACTTATTGGTTAATATTAACATAATCAGTATAAAATTACTATTTCCATATTGTTAGACATTCATATTAAATATCGACACACATATGATTCACATTTACCTATATTTTTTCAATATTGACATGCCATAATAATGGTTCCACAATAATTCTACTATTTTATACTAATTATGCAATGAGATATAAATACATTCAAGTAAAATAAAATTCTTTTTCAATCAATCATTCCATACAATCACAAATCAATTGATAGAGAAACACATTTTGCATTAGATTTATTGTTAACCAACTAAAATTGTTTAAAAATATATGTTTATTAACTTTCCACTTCCACTATTATAAGATGACAAATAAACAATATAATTAGAGAGTAAAAGATAACCATCACCCTGATTATCTTCCTCACTTGGCATGATAGGACTGTTGTTCTCAAAAATATGTTTTGATCTAGGGCCATGTCTTAATATGAACCACCAATCCCTATCCAACACATTTGGGAAAAAAAACACTTGGTTGTAGTGTTTCAGGAAAACTTAACGCTCCTTAGTTTCATCCCACATCTTTCTAGAGGTTATACATAGCAACCCACTATCACGATCTTCCTATATATTATTCTTTTCAAAGGTGTCCCAACACTTGCACCTAAAAATAACACATTGGAAAGATAAGAATCCCACTTGAATGATCTCTTGTATATTTTTGACGTATCCAAATCCCCCCTATTAGGTTTTGATCGTAGTGACTAGCATGACTAGATTGGTTGAAGTTGACTACCACTCTACAACCTTATGCGACACATATATCATCGTCATCCTTAGTGCGAAAATGATGCCCATATTCTCACATAAATGGGAAGAAATGCACTTGCAAAAACGTGAACAAATGACGATGTCATATGTCTAATAAACCGACCGTTTAATATATAAAATATAGATGTTATAATTGTAGAGCCCCCTACTGGGTCTCCTTTAGTTTTTATTTACAGTCAGAAAATTCTCTTGAAATATACACAGTTTGAAAATCTATAATTTTGTTTTATCTACTTCTAACAATTTACTGTTAACTGTGCAGGTAGCAAGGATGATCACAGCATATAAACTTTTAAAATTTAATAAAATAGAATTTGCCATATAAACTTTTAAAATTTAATAAACAGAATTGGCCATAATACTGCTGGAAAATACCTGTAGGTAGCTAGTAGGTCCACCTTTGTTGCTGTCCTTGCTTGCCGTTTTTCCTTGCTTTTCCCTGCAGCCAAAAGTCCTTCCCAAGTTCTGAAACTCAACTAGTCCAAACCAGTTTTGCCACCCTGCCAACTGGCGAGGTCTCGCCGACCACCCAGCTCCAAAGGTACCCCTTTGTACCCCCGAGCCCAAACTGAGTACAAGCCCTCAGCTGTTGTTTCCCCTCAAAATAACAATCTCCAACAAAAAACCCCTTCATTGCAGCTCTCTTCTCCCAAAACTTCTCAAAAAAACTAAGGTAGGGATGATCCCCTTCTCCTCCCTCCTTTCTCCCTTTTATCCCCATGTTTTCCAACATCCCCCATTACTACCCCTATCTTCATCATAAATTTACCCAACCCCCTTCTATCTACCATGTAAGTTCTTGAGCCCTCAACTTGGACTTGGACTCATTTAAATATTTAAATAAGTATTAAAAGGTGTTGGTTGGGTCACTTCTCAACCATAACTTTCAATTCAATTTAATCCTTTTATTTAATATAATATTTTAAACATATCCTTACTCATATTTCAATTGTTGACCATTTAATTAATAAATAATAAATGTTATATATATTATATAGTTTAAACTTGCATGCTTCACCAATTTAATTTAATTAACAGTAATTGTCAACTGATTAATTACACTTACCTAATCATTTTAATTAATGGTTTCTAATATTTATAATATGTAAATTCCCTTTAATTATAAATTCACTAATTCCATTTATCAATTATGAACAATAATCCTATCAATGTAAATCATAACATTATCAATGTGTAATCATATCAATTAAATAAAATTTACTACGATTTAATCGACGCATATACCTATTTCCATTTTAATTACAACTTTGTTTGTAATTAGCTAATTAACAATCAATCAAGCATTCTAATCAATTGCATTAGTCACTACCTAGGTTAACCATTGCTTTGTTTATTATTCAACCATAATTAATTATTAATGGACAATAATTAACCATTAATCAACATTATTAACCCTAATCATCATTATTAACTTTAATCGACATCATTAACGTTGATCAACAATAGTTAATTACTAACGACAGTAATTAATATTAAGCGACACTAATTGACATTATTACTCAACAACATTTAATGTAATTTAAAATATGTAGACGAGTTATGTAAGCGTAGCTACTACTTGCATTCCTCATGTAAGTACACTAAAAGTAATAATTCACATACATCAATCATAATCAAGGAACTTTATTATTTACCGACACATGTTTTAGCATAGTTTACAAGGTATGATCCATTAGCTTACTGAAATCCATGTTACGACAATTCATACATCACTGATTTACGACACATACTAATCAAGGGTTTTACACACCTACAGTTAGATCTTGTTTTTACCCCTACTTCATGCTACATCTATCTACCTACATCATTACTAACTTCCACATCCTATCCTGTCCTCTACTGGACTACCCTGGAATGTCAAGTCATGACCGGTTCCAGCTAGAACCCGTAAGCGGAAGTGTCGACCACATCGACCAAGCTTCCCCAGCAGGAAACCACCAGTCATCATCACACACCTTGGGGAGTGCGCCGTAGCACAGCCCTCCCATGACTCTGAGTTTCGGGGATAAACGGTGGGTAAATCCTCCACCCCCCTAATGGAACAAGGGACTATGTCTACTCGACATAACAACAGCGTTGCACTTGTACTCGGTCTGTCATCGTATAACCGATCTAGGCGGTTGAGTTTCCTGGAACTCTACCCCACCCATGTCATAACATACATCATAATAAACAGCATAATAACCATACAAAAGTAAATAATGCATCATTCGCATACCATTTTATCTTTAGAAGTCCATGTCCCCGAGGTCCTCCCACCTCGTAGGATCCAGCTATCACTTAGCCGTTTCAACCTGTAAGTTAGTCCTCAACATACAATATAGGATATCGTTCATAATCCTCGATATGTACACATATATCTCATCATAACATGACAACAATAAACTCATTCATTCGCCATGCACCTGGCATAACATTCATTATTTCAACATATATCTGTAACGGTATCCATGTACCCATCATTAAGTAATTTCCATATATTTGACATAATTAACACATGATACATATATAAACATGACTACTGACCATAATACTATCATCACACACACACACATATATATTTCGGCAAAATAATAGAACCATATGTCCACAGTGTTGTCAAACCGACGAGGTCTCACAATCAAACAAATACAACATATAATAGTAGTCCAGGTAGAAATGTCAAAACGAGGTGTTACAATAATTCAAAGGTGCATTATAAAGTTAAAAATGTACATAAAGAAATTACTACCAAGTTGTTGCACCTGATCCCTATTATTAGTGCATCATGTTCACCCATGGGTAATGATAAAATGCACCATATTTCTCTCTAGCTTCCTAATTATCAATAAGTTTAGCACCAAGTTTAGAGAGAAATATGGTGCTAAAATTATTGATAATTAGGAAGCACCAAGTTTTACATATACAATAGAGGCTAGTATAGAATCTATAAAGTGGCATCAAAGTTTTTCTCCTAGTATGGTGCCTTGTTTTGTTCCTAACTTTGATTCCAAAATAGCACCAAGTTTTTTTCCTAGAATTAATCCTAGTTCAACATATGAGTTAATTTATGGGATATAGGATATTGGTTATTAGGGTTGAGGGTTAGATTTGGGATGGTTGTGTTAGACATTGATGTTGATGCCTATGATGATAACAATGATGATAAGGATTATGATGAAGATAATGATGATGATGACGATGTTAATGAAAATGATGATGATGCATTTTATTCCACTATTTGGCCCTGAGTGATCCTAATGGAACCCAAATGGCGCTTTTGGAAACTAAGAGACCCTAATGGAATCCAAGTGTCCCTAATGACATCTAAGTGAACCTAACGACATGACGACGACTATGATGATGCATCCCGACAATGATAAATATGGAATTAATGTTTTGTACTATGTTGACTAGGATGTTGATGATAATGATGATGCCAATGTCAATAATGATGATGCAAGTAATTATAGAACTATTTGATCTTGATTGATCCTAATGGCATATGAGTGACCCCAATAGCACTTAAATGACCCTAATGGAATATGATTGTCCCTAAAAACATTTGAGTGACCCTAGTGGGACTTGATTCACCCTAACAACAAGAGGATGATGTTGATGACGCCTAACGACAATGTTGGAAATGATGATGATTGTATTACATGATGATAACAATGACAATTATGAGCACTACATCAATAATGACAATGAAGATGAATATGGTTATAATGGCAATCTCTATGATGTTAGAAATGATGATAACAATAGTGATGACGATGAAAATGAGGATCATGACGATGCCAATGTCGATGATGATGATGATGATGATGTGATAGAAATATTGGATCATAATTGATCTTAATGGAGCCTAACGGACACTAATGGTGTCTAAGTTAACCTAATGTCACTTGAATGACCCTAATGGAATTCAAGTGTCCCTAAAACATTTTAGTGATACTAATGGCATCTGAATGACCTTAACATCATGGTGGTGATGATGATGACACATGGTGACAAATATGATGGCATATATAGTTATTTGATTATAACATGATATTGATGATAATTGATGCCTACATTCCCAATCTGAGGAGAAATCTCTTTTATGAATCTCATTTAATTATTAGGTGGTTGGATTCATTTTTCATCATCACAATGATCATAATGATTATAATCATGACATTGACTATTACAATATATGATGATGACTATGGTGATAATCTATATGCCTAGGACTATGGAAATAATGATAACAATGGTAATGTTGATGGCAGTGAGGATCATGATAATTATTAATTATTAAGACCCATCGATCGAGTTAGGTGAGGAAAAATGTCCTTTATGAAATAATTCAAAGGTAAGTAAGATGCCTTGTTGGAATCATCACAATGTGGTTGACATGAATGACTATGATCATGATGATATATGAAGATCACAAATATGATAATTATTATTATGATGATTTACTGTATGATGTTGACAATTATTATTAGGATGATGATGATGACGATGATGCGTTGTCAATGTTCATGATGCATGTGATATCACTTCTGGATATTGATTTATCTTAATGGGACCTAAATGAACATAATGCAGGAAATTATGGATTTGGATTGATCCTAATGGAACCTAAATGACCTTAATGCCACCTAAATGGATCTAATGTAATTCAAGTATCCTTAACAACATTTGAGAGACACTAATGGCATCCAATTGACCCTAACAAACATGACAATGATTTATTATGACAATTATGATGGACTTGATTATGATTTGATAATTATAATATGATATCTATCACAATCGATACATTCCCACTCATGTCCCAAATCACTTTTATGAAAATCATGTGATTAGGTGGTTTGATTCATTTATCATAGTCACAATCATGATCATGATATTGATTGTGATTATGATTATGGTGTTAATGCCAATGTATACAATGATGATGATGATGATGATGATTATATCAAACATGATGGTGATGATGACAAGGATAATGATATTAAGTAATAATTATTAGGACCCATCAAACTAGTTAGGCAAGGGAAAGCATCCTTTAAGATATTCTTTTAAGGTAGTAGGATTCATTGTTCATTACCACAATGTTGATGACATGAATGACTATAATGATGACAATGATGATAATGGTATTGATGTACTATATGTTGTTGACATTGATGACAATGATGATTTCAATTCCAATCATGTTGATGATGCATGTGATAGAAGTTATGGATCTTGATTGATCCTAATGGAACATAAATGACCATAACGACATCTTAGTTACCCCAATGTCACCTAAATGAATATAATGGAATTGGAGTGTCCCTACAAACATTTGAGTGACCCTAACGACATATATTTGACCCTAATAGCATGACGATGAAACATTATGACAATGTTGATGGGGTTGATGATGATTTCATAATTATAAGATGATATCAATCACACATATGCATACATTATTACTCAGACCCCTAATATCTTTTATGAAACTCATGTAATTAATTAGGTGGTTTGATTCCTTTATCATTATCACAATGATGATAATTATTATGATTATCCTGAGATTGACTATGATTATCATGATATATTATGATGATAATGATAATGAATACAATGATAATAATCTCGATGTCTATGATGATGACGATGATTATAGTAGTGATGATGATTATGATGATGTTAATGATGTACTATATGATGTTGACAATGATGATGATGACAATGTCAATGTCCATGATAACAATGCATGTGATAGCACTTTTGGATCCTAATTGATCCTAATGCCCCCTAAATGAAAGAAATGGAATATAAGCAACCCTAATGTCACCTAAATTACTCTAATGACATTCAAGAGTCCCCAACCACGTTTTAGTTACCCTAATAGCATATGAATGACTATAACAACATGGCATGAATACTAACATCCATAAGTGAGGATTGAACCTAATGGCATATGAGTTACCCTAACAATAAATATGACGATAATTTTTTTCATGATGTACTTGATGTTGATGATGACAATGACGATGATGATGATGTTCATGTACCATATGATGTTGACGGCATCGATATCCATGATGATGATGAATGTGATAGCACTTATAGATCATTATTGATCATAATGGCACTTAAATTACCATAATGGTGTCTGAGTGACCCTAGTGTCACCTAAATGAATTTAATGGAATTTGAGTTTCTCTTACAACATTTTAGTGACCCTAATGGAATATCAGTGACCTTAACAACATGATGATGATTCATTATGGAAATGTTGATGTAATTGATGATGATATCAATCATAATTGATGCCTCCATTCCCACTTAGAGCCCAAATATATCTTATGAAACTCATGTAATTAATTAGGTGATTTGATGCCTTTATCATTATCACAATGATGCTCATGATGATGATGATCTTGAACTTGACTGTGATGATCATGATATATGATGATGACTATGGTGATATTAATGTCAATGTCTATAATGATTATGATCATTATAATGGTGATGGTGACAATGATGATGTTGATGATGTACTTGATGATGATTATGTTGATGATGATGATGTTATTCCCACATTTAACCCAATATTAGAACCATTTTTAGTTCCTAATTTTTGGTAGTTTTATCACCAAGTTTTGTGTCTATAATAATGATTACAATAGCATCTTGTTTTCTACCAAAGTATCACTATGTTTTCCTCCTATTATTGCACCTTTTTTTGCTCCTAGATTTGCTTCCAAAATAACATTGAATTTTCCTCCTAGAATTGATCCTAGTTCAACGTATGAGTTACCTAATGGATGGGAAAAGGGAAATTGATTATAGGAGTTGAGGGTTATCATTGGGAGGGCTATGATAGGCATTAATGTTGATGTCTATGATGATCATGATGATTATAAGGATGATGATGATGATGACAATGTTGATGTCAATGATGATGAGGAGGATGATGAGGAGGAGGATGAGGAGGATGCATGCTATCGCACTATTTGACCTTGGGTGGCCCTAATGGAACCTAAATGGCCATTTTAGTAGCTACGAGACTCTAATGGCGCCTAAATGAACATAATGATATCAAATTATTCCTAACAGAATTTGAGTGGCCCTAATGGCATGGCGATGATAATGATGATGCATCTTGACAATGAAAAATATGGCATTGTTTATATATATGATGTTGATGACTATGACTAGGATTATGGTGACGATGAAAATGTCCCTATCAACATTTGAGTGAACCTAATGGAATATAAGTAACCCTAATAGAATTTAGGTGCCACTAGGGATAACTAAATTCCATTAGGGTCATTTAGGTGGCATTAGGCTCAATCAAATGCCATTAGAGTCATGTAGGTGCCATTAAAACCAATCAAGATAAAATAGTGCTATTGCCACGTCCCCAACACTCTACTCGGTGGACAGGACGCGACTGACATATATCAACCCGGGTTGTCTAGGCCCCATGAAGATAATATATAAAAATTTCTTTGAAATAAAACATTCATAAGTATAAACAAATGCATAATGTTGTTACAAGTATTTAACTGAGAGGGGGGGTGAATCAGTTAAATCAACAATTTTAAACAAATTTCTTCTTTTTAACTGAGAATCAATGAAACTATGTGACAGTCATTCTTGTAATGAATTCAGAATTAAATGTATGAATAGAAAGCATGCAACACATCATTCAAGCACATGTAAAAGACACATAATTTTTTTACGAGGAAACCCTTAAGGAAAAAACTCTTCTTCTTAGGATGTCAAAGGCTTATCAGTTGTACATCTCTTCTTAGTTGAGCACCAACTCAACAAGGCTGCAACCTCTGAATGCAAGCACCAAATTTCTAAGAGAACCAACTCTCACTGTACATCAGATCTCTATTCCTTAGCATTGTTCTTTTGCTCATCAGGTTCAATCTTCTCTGTTCAACAACCTTTTCTTTTGTTTCTATAATCTCCTCTCTGCCTCCTCATCGTCATTCTATTATTCTGTATCTAAGATTCATCTCTGTTTAAATACTCATGCTCAGCATGCTCATTCTGTGACCATTCGTGACACAGAGTTCCTTTTACTCTACACAACAAATACTCCTTCGAACAGCTCCTTGTATCAAATCTGCTTTCATCTATATATATTACATTCACCGTTGATTCTCATTCTCTCAAAACCATTACAGAAAATAGTTACAGACTCTTCATCTCTCATCGAATAGCAAGCAAGAAACAGTTATTCACTTTCTAATCTCTTCAAAATTATTCTCATCACTAAGCTCTTCGTATTCCCATGTCAAGAGGCAATTACACCACATGGAAATTCCAACTGTCATTAAGGAACGAAATCCATTCATCATCGTTTTCTGCTGAATATTCCAACACACCAAACTCTACACAAGGAGGGTTGTTAAAATAGAAGTTGGTGTTTCCCAGGTTCGAACTGGGGACCTTCAGTGTGTAAGACTGACGTGATAACCGACTTCCATAAGATGGATCCTTATGCCCATGCAACTTACCAGGAAAGTAGGTGCTCATATTTCAGAGGAAAACCTTTATTTCAATGGGAGAATATACTTGTCAGAGCACTGTCTCAATGCCCCTTAGATCATTGATGACTTCATTACCAAATACATGTTCTATGGACTATAACTGGATCGATAGGTAAAACTCTCTCTCTCTATATATATTTTTTATTTCAGGGAACTGCCTACCTTGGGTTTCAGGGTGTGATAGATACTGAAGCCATTTGCTGGACAAATACCAACCTCTATATTCTGAATTACCTCTATCTTAGACAAATACCTGAAAACAATATTTGAGAGGTCTTGAGACTTGGATTAGAGGCCCTTTTTGCAGTCAATGCGATGTCTAGCGTTGAAGGTATTCCCTTTGCTATTGGAGGATTTTTCCATCATTTGGAGAGGGTCATTTCCCATTGACTAGGGTACGCGCATATTCTTGGTGGAATTAGTTAGGGGGAATCTCAATATTATAATTTGTCCATTTGTAGTTGGGATTTAGGGTACTTCTAGAAATCAACGTTCAAATTCGAGATACTTTTTGGAAGATTAACTTAGATTGGAATACATCCAGCCTGCTAGAGCCCGTATATTCTCCAACTTAGCTGCATCCCTAGAGAATATGTCATATGTGAATTACCTCTATCTTAGACATATTTAGACATCAATGCCAACAATACAACTAAACACTAGACTCCATCCACTGAACACCATCTTCTGCTGAATATTCCAACAATATCCCCCTTTGGCATTGATGGCAATATCAAAAACTATAGCAACTATTCACATTCTCCCCCTTTGACATCACATTCTCCCCCTTTGAAATCAAGGGAAAAGGGAAATCTGAGCAACTAAAGCACATCTGATTACAGAAACTCCCCCTGACAAGATGCATAAAAGAGATAAAAAGCAAAGAACCAGCAATCTGAAAAGTGCACAGTCATAAACAACAATGTCAATGAACACAGACTGCCCCTTACACAATGCATAGGTCATTGTGACATTGACTGAACACCTAGCTTCTGTCTTAGGTATTCAAACTGAGCTGTGGGAAAAGGCTTAGTAAAAATGTCAGCTATCTGTTCTTTAGAAGGGATATAATGTAGCTGCACAGCTTGATTAGCCACTTGTTCTCTCAAGAAATGATACTTTATTGGAATGTGTTTCGTTTTGGAGTGGAGAACAGGATTCTTGGAAACACTTATTGCACTGGTATTGTCACAATGAATGGGAATAGGCTTAGCATACTTTACTTCTAAATCAGCAAGGGATTGCACCATACATAAAATTTGAGTACAGTAAGTAGCAGCAGAGATATACTCTGCTTCTGTAGTGGATAAAGATATGGAACTCTGCTTTTTACTTAGCTAGGCAACCAAAGACTATCCTAAGAAGAATGCTCCGCCACTGGTACTTTTCCTTTCATCTACACAGTTAGCCCAATCTTCATCTGAATATGATATGAGTTAAAAATTATGATTCATGGGATACCACAAACCATAAGACAAGGTACCTTTCAAGTATTTGAATATGGTTTTCACAACTAGCAAATGACTTTGTTTGGGAGCTTCTTGGAACCTTCCTACCATCCCTACAGCATGCATAATATCAGGTCTGGATGCTGTGATATATAACAGGCTGCCTATCATGGATCTGTACATCTTCTGATCTACTTCTGATGATGCATCATCTTTGCTCAGCTTGCAACCACTGACTATGGGTGTACTCACAGGATTAGAGTCTTCCATTTGAAATTTCTTTAGCATCTCCTTTAGATATTTCTCTTGAGAAAGGAATAAGCCTTCAGGCTTCTGACTGATTTGGAGTCCAAGGAAATAAGACAGCTCTCCAATCATTGACATCTCAAACTCAGATTGAATTGAGTTAGCAAACCATTGAATAGAAGAGTTGTTTGTACAGCCAAAGATAATATCATCAACATAAACTAGTACAATCAGCAAGTCATCACCTTCATGTTTGATATACAAATTTCTATCCACATAACCCTTTTTGAATCCTTTGTCTTGCAAGTATTTATCCAGTCTGGCATACCATGCTCTCGATGCTTGTTTCAAACCATACAAGGCCTTTTTCAACTTGCATACATAATCAGGTTTATCTGTGAGAGAAAAACCTTCAGGCTGCTCCATGTACACTTCTTCTTCAAGATTTCCATTCAGGAATGCTAACTTGACATCCATTTGATATACTTTAAAACGTTTATGGCATGCATAGGCTAAAAACATTCTGATTGCCTCCATTCTGGCCACAGGAGCAAATGTTTCATCAAAGTCTTGCCCTTCCACTTGAGCATATCCTTTACACACCAATCTGGCCTTATTCCTTACAATCTTTCCTTGTTCATTTGATTTATTCTTAAATACCCATTTAGATCCAATGATGTTCTTTTCTGATGGCCTAGGAACCAGTTCCCATGTACTATTCTTCTCAATCTGGTCCAGTTCTTCATTCATTGCAGCTACCCAATATTTGTCTTTGCTGGCTTCATTAAAACATTGGGGCTCAATTGTAGAGAGAAGAGCAATGTGGGACTGTTCAGATTCCTGCAAGATCTTCCTTCTAGTCTGAACTCATTTACTCTCATCACCAATGATTTGGCTTTCAGGGTGATTCTTTCTAGTTATTATGGAAGAAGATTGTACATTGTGCTATTCAGGTTCAGCTTCCTCATATTCGGATAAATCAGATTCTTTCTTCTGGGATTCTTGGACCTGTTCTTCTGTTTCTTCATTTTTTTCTTCCAAACATGAATCATCATCATTCCTTTGACTGATACTTCCATGACAATCTTCATCTACTTTTACATCTATGCAATCAACCATTTTATGCAGCCTCTTGTTATAACACCTATAGCCTTTGCTTTATGTAGCATATCCTAAAAAGATCCCTTCATCAGCTCCGTCATCATACTTGCCCAGATTTTCATCATTATTCTTGATATAGCATTTATTCCCAAAGACTCTGAAGTGCTTAATAGTTGCAGGCCTTCCAAACCATAAATGATATGGTGTCTTATCACTGTTTGGCCTCAAATGAGCTTTATTAAGGATGTGTACAGTTGTATGAATAGCTTCCACCCAAAAACCTTGAGAAATGTTCTTCTCCTTCATCATTGATCTAGCCATTTATTGAACTGTTCTGTTCTGCCTTTCCACCACTCCATTTTGCTGAGGAGTTCCTGCTATTGTGTATTATTTCTTAATTCCATGCTCATCACAAAATTCCTTGAACTGTTTCGAGCTGAACTCTCCTCCTCTGTCTGATCTGATCGCTTTAACCTTTCTCCCAATCTAATTTTCAATCAGTGCTTTGAAGATCTTAAACTTGGCAAACGCTTCAGAATTTTCTCTAAGAAATGCAACCCAAGTCAATATGGAATAGTCATCAATTACCAGCATAAAATAGTTTTCTTTGCCAGTACCTTCTTTTCTTGATGGGCCACATAAATTTAGATGAACAAGTTGAAGGGGCTTACTTATAGAAGAAACATTCTTTGATTTGAACTGAGTCCTGGTTAGCTTCCCAATTTGGAAAGGCTTACATACATCATCTCGAGGTGTAGATATTGCTGGAAAATCCCTTACTGCGCTTCTGGTTTTGAGCTTTATCAGATGATCAAAATGCAGATGTCCCAGTCTTATGTGCCACAACCAGCTTTCATCGTATTTGTTGAGATAACACTGTTCTTTTTCCTCCTTTAAAACGTAAACATTATTCTCTGTTCTTACTCCTTTGGAAACTAGCTGTCCTGAGGAAACGTTTCTAATTTTACAGTCTTTATCAGTGAACAAGACTTCACACCCTTTGTCACACATTTGGCTCACACTGAGAAGGTTGTGCTTCAACCCATCTACAAAGAGTACATCTTGAGCCTTCCCTTTACCATTGCTGAGACTTACAACTCCTTTTCCTCTGAATTTTCCTGGAGCATCATTACGGAACGTTACCTTTCCAGCTTTATGTTCAGATAGAGTGATAGACTTCTCTTTGTCTCCTGACATGTGTTTCGAACAACCACTGTCAATGTACTAATGACCCCTCTATTTCTGAACTGAAAGCACAAGATTACAATGAGAACTCTCTTTCTTACTCCATACGTTACGTTAAGCTGTATGTTTCATGCTTGGTTCTATTTTGTTCTCTTTCAAGTTACAGTCTGTAACTTTGTGCCCGAAGTTGTGACATATGTAGCATTCAGGCTCATTGTATAGAATATCAAATGGATTAGCATTTATGTTTTGCATTCTTCTTCTAACAGCTGGTGGAGAGATACGACCCATATGATTATATGCTGATTGATGCATCCTTTGTGTATAGTTTGACATTCTTCTCTGAATATTTCTGAAATTATACAAACAATTGGCAGCTCTGTGCCCAAAGTTAGAACAATAGAAACAAAAACCATTAAAGGATTTATCATACCTGACTCTTTGTTGATTTCTAAAAGGATAGTACATTGAGTTACAATGTTCACAACAGAATTTCTGATCTGTGTACTTTACTCTATTGTGTGGCTCTTTTCCATGAACTTTTGACGGTACAGACTTGCCTTTTAAAACTATATCTTCTTGCTGTTTAGTACCCTTAGATTCATTTCCATTATTCTCTTTACATGTCTCAACCTTTGTTATGCTGGGAACTTCTATCTGTTTGCTGCTCTGAAACATAATCACCTTAGATGACTCTTTACTCTCTGGGTTACTATTGTTTCCACCTTGGCCATACCCTAAGCCAAACTTAATCTGTGGAGCTCTTTTTCTGTTCAAAATATTGTTTAGCTCCTCTGAAGCTTTGATGCTGGATATGTTCTGATGATACAGGGCTTGATATTTTTCTAACTCTTTCTTAATAGTTACTACTTCCTTTTCTAGATGTTCACATCTGACTTTACTTTCAGCTAACTGTTGTTTTAAATACTCTTCAATTTTATTTTCTTCAAGTTCCATCTTTATTAAAGTGATGTCTTCTCTACTAGTTTCATACTGGATTAACAACTGTTTTTGTTTTCATTTCTTTAATCTTAGTCTGTAAATCTATTCTAGAGCACTCATCATCTCTCCCACCATATCTACAGTGGCATCTTCATCATTTATTTCATACTATGTACAATTCTGTTCGAGATCTTCTATGGCCATTCGCATGAAATCATTTTCTTTGCTCTCATGAGACGATTCACTATCTAATGTTCCTGACGACTCATCATCATTCACACAAAGACTTTTCTTCTTATATTTAAACTTGTTTTCTTGATTGTATTTCTTCTTGGGAAAACTCTCCTCATCAGCAGAGCTCTGCTCTTTTCTCTTATGGGGACACTTAGCAGCAAAATGCCCTACTTTGCCATAGTTAAAACACTTGAAAGGAAATTTTCCTTTGTATTTCCCTGACCCTGTTTTTAGTCTTCTCACAAATTTTTCTTCTAGTTAATCCATATGTGACTCAGTACTCTTTTCAGGTTTAAAGGAAGCTTCCCTAGATGAGTTTTGGTCTTTATTAATCCTCATTTCATAGGCAATCAATGTTCCCAACAATTCATCCATAGTTAACGTTTTGAGGTCACTCATTTCTTCTATAGCGGAGACTTTGGGATTAAATCTATCAGGCAGGGATCTCAGTATTTTCTGGACAAGATTTGTATCATCATCTTTTATTTTTCCACCAAGAGCTCTCATAGCATTTACTAGTTTATCAACTCTCAAGAAGAATTTACTAACACTTTCATCTTCATTCATTTTCAGTTGTTCAAATTTTAGTATATGTGACTGTAGCTCGGCATCTTTAACTTTTTCATTTCCCTCATAGCTATTTACAAGTTTGTCCCACATATCTTTTGCAGTTTCAATATGCATAACCTTTACAAATTCTGATTCAGCTAGACCACTGAGAATAGCATTCATAGCCTTTGCATTAAAAGTGGAGGCTGATTTTTCATCTTTAGATTCAACCAAGGAAGGTTTCTTATATCATGTTTCTACTACCTCCCAGACATCTGCCCTAGAGACATTATGAAGGTTCTCATCCTAACCTTCCAGAAAGCAAAATGTGTACCATCAAATATGGGTGCTTTGTTTGTTGAACCATCTTGACTAGCCATGTAAACTCTTCAGGATCTACCTTACACTAAAGGAACACTGCTCTGATACCAATTGTTACAGGTATTTAAGTGAGAGGGGGGGGTGAATCAGTTAAATCAATAATTTTAAACAAATTTATTCTTTTTAACTGAGAATCAATGAAACTATGTGACAGTCATTCTTGCAATGAATTCAGAATTAAATGTATGAATAGAAAGAATGCAACACATCATTCAAGCACATGTAAAAGACACATAATTTTTTCACGAGGAAACCATTAAGGAAAAAACTCTTCTTCTTAGGATGTCAAAGGATTATTAGTTGTACATCTCTTCTTAGTTGAGCACCAACTCAACGAGGCTGCAACCTCTGAGTGCAAGCACCAACTTGCTAAGAGCACCAACTCTCACTGTTACCGAGCACCAATTGGGTGAAGGCACCAACCTTCAAATTCTACAAGCACCCACTTGCAGACTGAGACAAAAATGTCTCCCCTGGCACCTCCCTACCTCCCTTACTTGCTAGACTTTACAAATGAATCAAATCACAACAATACAGATGTATCTTGGCTTACCAAACACTCTTCTCTGTTCAACATCAACTCTCTACTCCTCTTATTCTGTTCAACTTGTTCAGCACACTCTTCTGTTTCTCTGCTCTGTTGTTCTGTTCATATACTCAGCATCAGATCTCTGTTCCTTAGCATTGTTCTTCTGCTCATCAGGTTCAATCTTCTCTGTTCAGCAACCTTTTCTTTTGTTTCTGTAATCTCCTCTCTACCTCCTCATCATCGTTCTACTATTCTGTATCTAAGATTCATCTCTGTTTAAATAATCATGCTCAACATGCTCATTCTGTGACAATTCGTGATACAGAGTTCCTTTTACTCTACACCGCAAATACTCCTTCGAACAGCTCCTTGTATCAAATTTGCTTTCATTTATATATATTACATTCACCGTCGATTCTCATTCTCTCAAAACCATTACAGAAAACAGTTACAGATTCTTCATCTCTCATCGAATAGCAAGCAAGAAACAGTTATTCACTTTCTAATCTCTTTGAAATTCTTCTCATCACTAAGCTCTTCGTATTCCCATGTCAAGAGGCAGTTACACCACACAGAAATTCCAACTGTCATTAAGGAACGAAATCCATTCATCATCGTTTTCTGCTGAATATTCCAACACACCAAACTCTACACAAGGAGGGCTGTTAAAATAGAAGTTGGTGCTGCCTAGGTTCGAACTGGGGACCTTCAGTGTGTAAGACTGACATGATAACCGAATTCCATAAGATGGATCCTTATGCCCATGCAACTTACCAGGAAAGTAGGCACTCAAATTTCAGAGGAAAACCTTTATTTCAATGGGAGAATATACTTGTCAGAGCACTGTCTCAATGCCCCTTAGATCATTGATGACTTCATTACCAAATACATGTTCTATGAACTATAACTAGATCGATAGGTAAAACTATATATATATATATATATATATATATTTATTTATTTATTTAATTTCAGGGAACTTCCTACCCTGGGTTTCAGGGTGTGATAGATACTAAAGCCATTTGATGGACAAAGACCAACCTCTATCTTCTGAATTACCTCTATCTTAGACAAATACCTGAAAACAATATTTGAGAGGTCTTGAGACTTGGATTAGAGGCCCTTTTTGCAGTCAATGTGATGTCTAGCGTTGAAGGTATTCCCTTTGCTATTGGAGGATTTTTCCATCATTTGGAGAGGATCATTTCCCATTGACTAGGGTACACGCATATTCTTGGTGGAATTAGTTAGGGGGCATCTCAATATTACAATTTGTCCATTTGTAGTTGGGATTTAGGGTACTTCTAGCAATCAACGTTCAAATTCGAGATACTTTTTGGAAGATTAACTTAGATTGGAATACATCCAGCCTGCTAGAGCCTGTAGATTCTCCAACTTAGTTGCATCCCTAGAGCATATGTCATATGTGAATTACCTCTATCTTAGACATATTTAGACATCAATGCCAACAATACAACTAAACACTAGACTCCATCCACTGAACAAATGCAATATACATGAAATATACAGTGGAAGAAAATCATTCATTCAACATGTTCATGATAATTTCATAATAATCCATAAGCAAATATAGTTGCATAACTTAAATAAACAAGAATACTTATCTTTGAAAGAAGCTCGTCCTGCAACCATCTATGTTGCTACAACGTTCCACCCAACCATAGTTTATTGTGCTCTTTATTCTCTCAGCAACACTGCCACCCCTAATATGGGCATGATCTTCCCCAAGGAATAAGGAACACTAGCAGACTTTACCCATAACCAAGGATACAATTAAAATTCAGTCAATCCAACACAGTTGGGTTTATCAGACTTACATAGGTAGTGGTATACACTTAGCCAAATTCACATAAGACAAAACCAATCCAACAGATGGGTTTATTAGGCTACCAGCCAAGCCATCCTTCCAGTTGGGTTTATTAGGCTGTCAAGGAGGTGGAAAGACTGACTACTAAGCTAGTGAGCTCAACCCCAGAGCTATGAACACCCACACCGGGTCTATCCTGACTTCTAAAAAATTACACACCCAACACAAGGAAGCATTCCCTTCTCTGCTACACAATCCCTCAGGCCATTCCTTCCCTTCCAGTGATATTCAGGGTATGCAAAGAAGGAAACCAGCCTTCTAGATTGGTCTGTAAGGTTCTTTCACACACTAGGTTTATCAAGTAGGTATAGACTCCATTTCTATTCCTTCAATCAATGTAGATGCCAAAGAAAGGATGTGCACACAGTTATCTCAGTACCAGAATCAACAAAACCTAGAAGATTCCAGGGATTTCATACACACACAGTAATCAAGAATTTATGAACATTGTCGGTTCCATACCGACTACTGCAAAATACCAAAATGAAAGCGTTTTCTGGTTAATTCAATCAAAACACCATATCGGCTACTCAAAAATCGGGTTCAAGAAAATTACTAGCAGACTGGAGAAAACGTGAAGAGAAACAATCCACACCGGAAAACTAAAAACATGAAGGATTCAGATCGTCGTACAGGAGAAAATTGTGAAGGGTTCAGACATAGAGTCATTTTTGCATGATGGTTGTTGCGTGAATGCCCAATTGGTTTTCCCAAAACTGTTTTTCCATTCCCAATCATGATGGAAGGTGAAACGTTGCCGCATGAGAGAAAAATGGACGTTTTCTTCAAGAAAATTTAAAAAAAAATGTTTTTTCTAGAAATGGTGCTTTTCCCATTTCAATTTTTTTCCCACTCTTCCAATTCCCCCCTCCCCCTTATCCTTAGGAAAAATCATGCCCCCATCTCATTTAGTTGCGTTGACATAGCCGGCTGTAGGTTTTTAATTAAAATCACAAATTTAACATGATGTCCAAAATAATAATGTGCAGGCTGGCACAAAATACCTTCGGCCCAACCTTAATCGCAGAAACATAAATACTAAATCGATGGTGGGGATTTCTCCTAGATCCACACCATGATTATTTACATTATTTATTTAAATGCAAACGGGGTCAAAACCGGGGTGTTACATCTATAATCGCAACCATCATCATCGTCAACATTAACATCAACAATGTCATTTTTGTCATCATCCTAGTCATCATCATCAACATCATACAAATCAAGCATACCATCATCTTCATCATCATTGTCATCATCCCCATCATCATAATTTTCAACGCCATCGTCCTCATCGTCGATGTAGTGCTCATTTCCATTGTTATAATATTCTAATCAAATTATCATTAATGCCAACATAATTTTCATCATCCATCTTTAACACCATTGCCATCTTTCTAGGGTTACTCAAGCTCCACTAAAATGTCGTTAGGGGTAATCAGATTCCATTAGGGTCATTTGGGTGCCACTAGGGTAATTTAGGTGTCATTATGATTATTTAGGTGTCATTAGGATCAATCAAGATCAAATAGTGTTATAATGACATGCATCATAATCACTGGATTCGTCATCATCGTTTTAGACATATTTTCAAACATCATACAAATAAACAATATCATTATCGTCATCATCATAATTTTCATAGTCACCGTCCTCATCCACGATGTAGTGCTAATTTTCATCATTGTCATATTGTAGTCAAATCATCATTAATTCCAACATCATTGTCATCATGTATCAATGGCATCATCATATTGTTTTTAGGGTCACTCAAGTTCCATTAGGGTAACTCAAATGTTGGTAGGGACAACTGAATTCCATTAGGGTCATTTAAGTCGAATTAGGGTTATTTAGAGGCCATTAGGGTCACCTAAATTCATTGTATTTCATTAGATGGACACTAAACCTGGTGCACATGATGCCACAAAAGGTGTCCCAAATGAATTACATTTGTAGACATGTCTAGGTGCAAATTTAGTGAAAATTAGATGCTAAATCTATCGCTATTAAGGACGCTAAATATGGATCTACTGAGGAATCTAATCTAGATGATAATTAAGATGTAATGTCATGGGTAAGTTGTGTCTAGTTTAGCACCGACTAATATTTGAAAGTTAAAAAATTAAAAAATGTGCATGAATACAAGAGTCGATCCAGATTTATGCAGGAATGCAACAGAATACACAAACAACCATAGAAACAAAGGTGCAGTGGAAATAACACTTCATTTCATTAATCAAAGAACTGAAACTTGTTTACATACAGAATGGAAATAAACTAGCTAGAGTGCTGGTAGCTTATATCTAAGAAGAGATGTGGCAGCTACATGCCTCTGAACTCTGTGTTACAATGTGGCTCGAAGGCCTATATATTATTGAGAAACAATGGAAACCCTACACATCCAAAAACCTAACCCTAGGAGGTGAAACACCAGAATGTGGGCCTCATTGGGTAACTTGGTACATCAATTTCTCAGGGTCGTAACTTTGGCATACTACCTCTGTTTGACGTGCATGATACATCGTTAGAAAGATCTATTCACGGAATACATCCATAAACATCAAATATCAAGTCTGAAATGGACTCATATTTTCCTAACCATTCGATGGCGAAAAAATGTTGTTTAGGGCCTCAAAATGGCTCCGGAAGTTTAGGACCCGAAAACTGCCAAAAATAGTAAATTGTGCTACAATTAAGGAAACTGGAAAACTGAAAGAAACGATGGTGGGGTTCCAAGTGGAATAGGTGGGTGGCCACCAATATCCTCCTGTATCAAGAGTAGAGAGAATTTATTTCCCTCATAAAACTCAAAAATAAAAGAGCTAAATACTACTTTGATAGATTTGAAGGAGGGAGGCGCATCCAAGCTCTAAAACTAGTGATTATTACTTCATATTTGGAGATTTGCAAGGGAAAACGACCCCTAAATTCTCCCTTGCAATTTGAATAATTCCTTTTAGCTACTTGAATATTTTTTATTGAGGAAGAGGGTTTGTAATTTTTCCTTGAGGAAATTGGTTGAAGAATTTTCCTTTAGGAATACGGTAGAAGAATTCTGCTTGAGGAAGAGGGTTTAGCATTTAAGTGAAAATAAGAAAATACCTAGGGGTTTCATAAAGTGATAGGAACCCAATACACTCAAGATTTTGAAGTTGGAAAGTGGAGAAGAAGGTATCAATTAAGGAAAAATAGTATGATTTACATGCTTAATTTGTATGGTGGTGAAATATATTTAACATGTTCTTAGATTCACCAATATTCTCTTCAATAGATCCATTATCTTGCATATAAGAGTTTTGTTGATTGATTTCCTCCTCACAGTACTTAATCAATTCTTCATGTGGTTGGTTAGAGTTTGCATGCGATGTGTTTGGCATAATTTCCAAACCATATTTGCTCTCTTAGACAATGATGATTGTAGGGTATGCAAAGAATGGTGAGGAAGAAGAGGCTCTAGAGATAGAACAACCTTGTCATTTTCTAATGCCATAACCAATCTTTAAGGTATTTGTTTACATCAAATTTTCATTAAAATCTCATCTATTTGATTCTAGAAATGACATGTTTGTTTTTAATTCAACCCATATGACTATGTACAAATTTTTTTTAGCATACTAGATTATATAGAAAATGTCTTGCACATACTTTTAAAATAATGCTACTAGTCAACTAAATCTTTTTGACAACCAAAGCAAAAATAGTATGTCATAAACAAAGCAAATAAGAAACTCTTGTATGTCTAATAACATTGTCAACTGTTTCAACATTTTGATGGTATTGCATGGATAATTTTTTATTGTCTATAATTATATATATGAAAGTTGTCTGACCTTTTGAAACAATATGCCAATAGTTGATACCAACAATTTTCTAATATCATATATATCAATTATAAAAATGTCACTTTCTAGTCGCATATATGTTGTTGTATTTGTAACTTCGGAATGCATTCACTTGTATATCTTATGCATTATACAACGATGTTCCTATCGGGAAGTATCTATAATATAAACAAATCATGTAAAGTCATTGAGGTTAACCCTCCATTGTAAGTTGGGGCAAGATTCCCCACATTTGAGTCAAGGTTAACCATCCTTGTTGATCAGAAGGAAAAGTCCCCACAGTTGTGGGGCACTAGGGTTATAAGACTCTCCTAGAGATGTCGGCCCTGGTAAGTAATTGTTAAGTGAGGCTGACATGTTGGAGTGGAAATAAAGTGAATGGAAGAATATAAATAGAAGTGAGGCTCTCCTCATTTCTACACACACACTCACTCACTGGGGCGCATGAGTGAGAGAGGAGAATCTCTCTCAAGTGAGAGAGAGAGAGAGAGAACAACTATTAGAGATCATCTTTTCTATATTTGGGGTTTACTGCTGCCATTGGTGCTCATTCTATCTCTAAGGAAGTTGCGGGGTTTTCTCCTTTATGGTTTCCCTGAGGAAAATTCTTTGCGTCTCTTGTCTCTTGTGATTTTTGTTGTGCATGTTATTCTCTCAAATAAGATCCTAGATCATATTTCTTAAATGATAAAAATCTAACATGGTATCAGAGCTAACTTGAGATGAAAAAATTGTGTAGGAGCAAAAGCTAGGGATTCTTACTTTTTGGGTCTCTCTCCATAATCCATCAGCAAAATAATGCTAGGATAACTCCCCATTGAAGGGCACATCTTTCTGTCGAAGCGGAATTTGATTTCGGGCATTTTCAGTTTTTGCTGTGGGAAATTAGGGCTTTTCACAAAAGAGGAATTCTTGAGTGAGCCTGGAATAGGAATACTCTCCTCATCAAAATCTAATTTTAGATACTTGGGTCGATATTTTTGGTTGGGTGAAACTCTGGGAAAGTCAAACCCTAGTTTGACCCCAGGCCTGAAAAACCCTAAAATACTAAAACTGGTAGTTTTCGTATATTCACTATATCTCGAGATTGGAGAAGGATAAAGTGCCGAAACTTTCCCAGGTCGAAGCTAAATTACTTATGTACACTGTGTCAAATTTCTAGCCTCGGATTCGCTATATTATAGGAGATATGATTCTTCCAACTTAGGGTTCCAACCTCTCCCAAGATTCCTCCCCAAACAGAACACCTGGGGATAATTTCTATATCTCAGGATACGAAGGTATAAATGAGATTTCTTGAGATGTTCCAAAAATTGCATAGACTTTAATTTCTGTGGTAAAAGTTTCAGACCCTCAAGATGAAACAATGACACGTGGAAGTTCGTACAACTTCGCTATGCTAAACAATCCTGAAACACGTCACCTTGGGAAAACGCTCATAAGTCCCAATTGGTGAAACCAATTCTGATGAAACATGTGGTGTTGGAACAAGGATAGATGAGGCTACCTCAGTATGAAATTTTAGACACAGAGGAGTAGTAATTTGGGAGATACTGTAGAAACAGTATCAGGAATTTATGCAGAAGAAATTGGAAAAATAGGGCTTCCTGTTCCGGGAGCTTCCCTCACTGTTTTCAGAAAAGGAGTACATTGGACAGCTCACCTTGAAGAGTTCTATCTTTCTATCCAATCAAATCTGAAAGAATCCAAGTTTTGAAAATTAGGGTTTCTCTGAAAAACCCTATATCAGCGAGCTCTGGAACCAAGATGGACACCTCAAATCGGTAAGATCTAATCTTTTGCTATTTACAGTTGAGGTTTTCATTTCAAGATGACTAATCACACCAGCTTGATGACAAGCTTAGTGAGGCTGACAACTTCCAAGCATGGAAGTATAGGATCTCACTAGTTCTTGAAGGAAATGAATTAGATACCTACATAAGTATAGAGGTTCCAGTGCCAGAGGAAGATGAGGCTAAAAGCCTTACATAAGAAGAACTTGGTCAAGGCCAAGAAGATCATTGTTGATTCAATCATGGATCACCTTATACCACAAGTGTCTTCCCTAAAGACACCGAAAGAGATGTTTGACTCCTTGACTAATATATTTGAAGGGAAGAACATAAATTGGAAGATGACTTTGAGAAAACAGTTGAAGAATGTGAAGATACGGAAGGCAAAGACCATACAGTCATACTTTACAAGGGTCTCTCAAATCAAAGAACAACTTGAAGAGGTAGAAGAAGAAGTGGAGAATGCAGAAGTTGTGATAACCACCTTGAATGGACTCCCAGGATCATGGGATTCATTCATTCAAGGAATGTGTGCCAGAAGGAAGTGATTAATTTCAGCAGACTCTAGGAAGATCACACACAAGAATAAGCTCGACTCATAATAAGAGAAAAGAAGATGGGAGCAACTGAAGATCAAGATTTCACGATTCAAAGAAGATACCTCAAGCGATGAGGAATATGAAGAACTCAATTATTGAAGAGCCTCTTATCCATATTGAGCATTTGGATAAGAAATGATGTTGTTATGAATGAAGAAGATTATGAAGCTGAAAGAAGGAGTCTACCCACGAAACAAATAAAGATAAGTATTCAATTGTCATTTCATGATATTGTTTTGTTATACATTTGTTTATATTCAGTTGATGTATTATGCATTATAGAATGTTTTCATTAATGACAAATTACTACTAATATGCATGTGATGGGTAAGTAGATCATGGTGCTATACAACTCTCCATTGCTACTTATCTAGAATGAAACCTCTTTACTGACATATTGGATTAGTGCACAATCTCAATGTTGTCCTGGTAGAGATGGAAGGCATCTAGAAAGTTTCCATGAGATATGGATGAATGTTGTATTGGCTAAAATAGTTGCATGATTATATCTTTATGCATAATAATTTACCATTATGAATATGCATTATGAAATGTTTCTAACCATACAACTAATGCATTTGACTTGTAGGAAATATCGCGTATAATCACCTACAAGAAAAAAAGGATGAGACTTGTTCCGAAGAACAAGTAACGTCATTTGAAGAAAGAATCCAAAATGAAGAATGATGTCTAGGATGCAGTATCGAGACCTGAAGGGAAGTTCGTAGTTCCATCATGCAGTAGATGGAAACATCGTTGGATACAAGGCAGGATTCGTAGCATGATTATTCTCACAAAAAAAGGCATAAACTACGAAGAAACATTTGCAGCCATCAAAAGTTAAGACACATGATAGGCAGAATCATGTGTGCAAATTAAAGAAGGCCTTGTACGAGCTCAAAAGACACCCATCGGATAAAACATACATGAGGAGCTTGAAGATCACCTAGAGTGATGGAGATATTAACCTTTGCTACAAGGTTGAATATGAAAGCCTATAGAGGATGACAAGCTCACAGATGGGTGCGAGAAGAACGTTGTCAAGATAAAGGATCTTGGTAACCAGTGACCCTAGATGGATACATAGAATATTAGTAGCAGAGGAAGCTACTTGTCACTCCAATACAGAATGTTTCAATGCATAAAGTATGAAAGGCAGAGGGAGAATGATGCTCTGCTTTAGAGGGAGGGACTGCAGAAGATCCCGAGGTTCAACATGGTATGATAGGATGGATAGATTACCTATGACTCTAAGCTTTACTGAGAGTAAAGAGGATTCAAACCTTTTATTCAAGGTTGAAGGTGGAAGACCAGTGATGCTCCTGTTATATGTCGATGACTTGTCCCTGACAGAAAAGAGGAACTTGTTAAAGTTACAAGAAGGATACTTGTTGTCGAGTTCAAGATAAAGAAATTGGCGATGATGCACTACTTTCTAGGAATGGAGATGTGGTAGAATGCGGATGGAATATTCCTGGGACAAGGGAAGTATCCAGTAGAGATCCTGAAGTGGTTCAGGATGATGGACTGCAAGGCCATGACCACACCTATGGCATCGAACCTGAAGTTATTAAGTGTTTCTTCATTAGAATCGGTTGATGCCACGACGTATCATCAGATGATTTGTTTTTTCATGTACCGATGAATACGAGACCAGACATTTGCTTTGTTGTGAACACATTGAGACATGTTCACCTGATGGTCGCAAAGCATGTAGTGAGGTACCTGAAGGGTACATTTGAGTATGGGCTCAAGTATGATACAAATCTGAAGATTAACCTGGAGGGTTATGTGTATTTTGATTGGGCAAGTAGTGCCATTGATAGGAAGAGCACTTCTTGATGTAGCAGGAAGCAATCCTACGTGGCACTGAGTACAGCCGAGGAAAAATATGTTGCCACTTGCTATTTGGGAGGTATTATGCTTCTTTTGAAAACTACTATTTGATTTGGTTGATCTGACTTGCATTGTTGTATGATGCAGAGAGGAGCAGTGAAGCTCCAGTATGTGATCTAGATAGAGATATCTTGAAAGAGGGAGTTCTAGCATATCTAGTGAGACAGGTTGTCTGAGCATAAATCCTGGAGAAACTCATAGGTTGCTCAGACGTAATCGGTCCTGTAGGTTGTCCTCGGATGTAATCAGTCCTGGTGAAGCTCACAAGTTATCCTTGGACATAATCAGCCCTAATGTGATTCTATGCTAGAAATGGCCAGAGTGAAGTTTGAGTACTTCAAGGAGAAGCTTGGTGTTCTCCAGATTGAGGTTCCTTCCAAGAGGAAGTGACGAGTCTGTGAACCCTTCTGACATGGTGATAGGATTGGTTCCTTCCTTGGTCAGATATAAGTGCAGATCCATTCTAATATGACTGTGGGATTGGCTCCCACATGATCAGATGTAAGTGCAGAGCCATTCTGATATGACTGTGGGATTGGCCCCCACATGATCAAATATAAGTTCAGAGCCTTTCCCTGGATGATAGATGGTGTGTCCTGTCATGCCGACAGATGTAAGTGTAGAGCCTTTCCCCGGATGATAGATGGTGTGTCCTATCATGCTGATGGATGTAAGTGTAGAGCCTTTCTGCGGATGGTAGATGGTGTTCCCTACCATGCCAGTAGATATAAGTGATGAGCCCTTCCTTGGATAGTATATGGTGTATCCTACTATTACAGAGGATGTAAGTGATGAGCCTTTCTGACTGGGTCAGATATAAGTGTTGAGCCTTTTTGACTGGGTCATATATAAGTGTTGTGTCTTTCTCTGGATAGCAGATGGTGTGTCCTGCTATGCCAGTAGATGTAAGTGCTCAACCTTTCCTTAGATGATATATGGTGTGTCCTATCATGCCAGTGGATGTGAGTGATGGGATTTTCTGACATGGTGGTGGATGTGTTCCTCCCATGGTCAGATGTGAGTGATGGGTGTGCCTTTCTGACATGATGGGGGATGTGTTCCTCTCACGGTTAGATGTAAGCACTGGGCGGGCCTTTCTGACCGGGTCAGATATAAGTGCTGAAGAAGATGAAGACCTACATGGAGGATAGGCCTACAACCAACATGAAAAAGGGTTGGCTCTGTAGAAATTCCTGTGACGAGTAGAATGAAGAGATAGCACCATTTGATCGAGATGGAGGAAGCAATAATGAAAATGATGATCCAGTGATGATCCAAATTTGATGATGATCCAGTGATGATCTAGCTTTGATGATAATCCAGTGATGATCCATCTTTGATGATGATCTAGTGATGATCCAGTGATGATCCAAATTTGATGATGATCCAGAGATGATCCAGTGATGATCTAGACTTGATCCAGAGAAGAAGACTTGTGCTGATGAATTGTGTCAAGAGAATACCTTCCTAGTTAAGAGGGAGTGTTGATGTATTTGTAACTTCAGAATTTATTCACTTGTATATCTTATGCATTATACCCCAATGTTCCTATCGGGAAGTATCTGTAATATAAACAAGTCATGTAAATTCATTGAGGTTAACCCTCCATTGTAAGTCGGGGTGATAGTCCCCACATTTGAGTCAAGCTTAACCCTCCTTGTTGATCGAAGGGAAATTTCCCCACAGTTGTGGGGCACTAGGGTTATTAGAATCTCCTAGAGATGTCGGCACTGGTAAGTAATTGTTAAGTGAGGCTGACATGTTGGAGTGGAAATAAAGTGAATGGAAGAATATAAATAGAAGTGAGGCTCTCCTCATTTCTACACACACACTCACTCACTGAAGTGCATGAGTAAGAGAGGAGAATCTCTCTCAAGTGAGAGAGAGAGGACAACTTTTGGAGATCATCTTTTCTTTATTTTGGTTTTACTGATACCATTGGTGCTCATTCTATCTCTGAGGAAGTTGCGGGGTTTTCTCCTTTATGGTTTCCCCGAGGAAAATTCTTTGTGTCTCTTGTCTCCTGTGATTTTTGTTGTGCATGTTATTCTCTCAGATAAGATCCTAGATCATATTTCTTAAATGATAAAAATATAACAAGATACTATTATTGTGATTTGAAATTTTAGAGTAGATGGAAATAAAAATATTTTCCTAGTAGAAAAGTACAGTTGTTAAAATTAGGAGAATGTCCTAAATTTTCATGTTTCAACACATAAAATTTTATAAAAACCAAAACTAACTACAACTTTTAATCCATCTAGTGGTTTCATCCAATTTTGTATCTTCTTTCCTAAAATAAGTAGAAGTAGTAATGATGAATACAACTTGGTTCCTTGATGAGACTCAATTCCATGTACACGTGTTTCAAGATTTGAAAATAGGATTACGATGAAACTTGATTTGTTTCCCTTGGCTTAAGGGATGATAATGTGGTTTATTGTTCTAGTGAATCAACTTGTGATTAATTATGGAATATGGGTATGAAAAGAATTGATTATTTATTGAAAAGTGAAATTGGCCTCTTGATGAAAATAATTGATTATGTACTAATGTCTTCCCTACCACTAGGAATTCCTTAGGATTAGACATTGGGAGTAGTCCCACTTCTTCATTTATATTTACTATGGCCATCAATGAGGGGATTTTTATTTTTCCTAGGACTACTCTACTCCCTAGAGCCCTATTAGTGTAGGACTCTTACTTGAGCAAATTATCTGACAGTCACTTTGCGTTGACATTTGAAGTTTTGCACTGAAAATTCAAATAATGAATGAGGTTTCTTCCCTCCTTACCCAGAGACTGATGCACTTCATTCATAGATCATGTCTCTTTTCTATCACTTTTTCACCTTTTTGGGTTCACATTTTTGGTATAACCCACTTATATGTGATATATCATTTCATGTTAATTTGCACTCTTTTTTGTCAGCTTTTAGGGGTGCTTCTTATATCCCCCTTTTCTTTGGCTATAAATAATTGTTGTATTTTCACGTCCCCTTGATGTATTTGGTCTTTCAAGCACATTAATATAAATTTCATTTCACTTTAGTGCAAAAATATGAACAATTGTTCTTTAATAATGTTTGGGTGCACTTTGGCTTACCATTTTCAATCACCTCCAACAATGACAATATATTTCTAATCCACTTTTGGCAATTGCTAAGGGGATTAATGGATATAATGTTGAAGAGAAGGGTTTCCTTCCACCCATAGACGTATGGGTAGATTGGGGTAGTAAATCGCACTGGTGTTCAACTTTTACACATTTCCATCCATAACCATGCAAAAACATGGGATACCAATATCCCTTATGTGAAACACATCTATAATCAAATAATACATAATATGAATGGAACTTTACATTTTGAAGTGCATATGGCTTCTTACCAAATGATCCATTATCCATTCTAGGCTCTATAGTTAAGGTGATGATGGTGAAGGAACTTGTTGCACATGGAAATCTATTTAGATCATTTACCACATTAGAGAAATGCATAAATAACATTGTGAGGCTTTGTAGAAAATCCAACATATGGATAAACATGATAAAAAATAGCAGATCGTTGGTTTTGCATAGAAATTGATACATCGTAGAGAAATTCAAAAATAAATTCCTATAGTTGGAAGTGTAGGGGTCAAGGGACCAAAAGAAATACATAGGGAGGTTCATTCCTAAAGGATATTTCAAGTTGACTAATTCTTAAACAATTTTGGATGTGTGTTGTATAATTTGACAGCTTTTGTGCAAGTATGGTTACATAGAGTTTTGCATCGCTTTAAGTTGTGATTCTTAGCAGGATAGTTTGGTGTAGATTATGCAAATGTAGTTAGTAGTTCCTTGCAAGATATTATTGAATGGAAGAGTTAGTTGGGGTAGTTCCACTAAGAATTTAGCTGTGAATTTTTGTGTTGCAAGCTTGTTTTGTGGGTGATTAGTTGGTTATGCTAACATCTTGTCGCTTAGCTCTTTCGCATTTTGTTAGTTCCAAGACTATTTCACCTCAACATAACAACATATCATACATTGGTTAACTTTGACACAATCGACATCCATCATGGCAGAAATACATATTGCAATGAATTTTCTTCCATTATTGTGTCTCTTCCTCTTCCCCAAACTTTGTACCATATTGTAATTTGTAACTGTATAGAAGATGAAAACTTGAGAAATGAATTTATTCATCTCCCCTTGGCGTAGATATTTATGCTACTCATTTTAATGTGCAATGGTTCCATTCTTCATTTCGATGGAATTTATGTTGTATTTTCACTAAGTGATTGTAAAATCCAGAGTTATAACTGCCACAAATTTCATCATTGATGATTAAGTAGTCACTTAGTTTTGGAGCATATACATTTAGAACCAAATTATCCCAAGAATCTTTCTTTAATTCTATATGGACGAGTTCACCCACAATTGAATTTGGTTGTTTCTTTTTTTTACACTACCTTGGAAGAAGTTATACTTAGTCTATTTCTCGGCATACTATTTTGTTGTTTGCGGTAAGTATGAACAATTTTCTTATTTTCCTGCATCTAATGCAATAAATTAAAACTTACTAAAAGTAGCATGGGCTATTCACTAGAAAAACTAGAAATGATAACACTTATACACACCAGGGGGTCGAAATGGGTCCTAGTTAAAGTTAAAACATCTGAGAAATGAAATTGAGTGTTGTAACATCCTATAAGTGTGTTAGGAAAAAATCAATATTACAATGATTCCCACATCCTCATTCATCTAAGTTTCCAAAAAATTTCCCTCTAATGCAAACATTACATTGGATGTTGCTGAGAAAATCCTAGTTGCAAAAATCATTAACATAGACAACATTCATTCCATGTAGTCATTAAATAGGGGTGTCCCTAGTGGTACTTTGATGTCACAATTCCAATGGAACTGGCGGTTTTTCCATCCGAGCCTCAGTTATTGAGTTATTGTGAGTTTCAACTCATTACCAAAACCATTTAGGGACACTTGGAAAATTTCAACTCAGAGCATAAAAACCAAACCGAGAAATTGAATTAAGTGTTATTACATTCTACACGTGTTTTTATGCAAGGCTGAGATGACCAAAATTTACCAACACCCTTGTGCAAAATTTACATTGTCCCTCACTAAGCAAAATCCTACTTTCAGAGATGGTATAATACGACCATTTCTAGGAAATTGAAACATGGTAGAGGGGTTCCACACGGTGATATCCCACATATTGAATCCATCATAATCAATGGTTCCATGATCCAAGTAACAATTTTCGTTCTATGGAAGGTTGAAATAAGACCCATGGGGCCATTCAGGGACAAATTGTGAATTTTCTCTAAGGGCGTGAAATCTAAAACGGGAAGCATAATTGGGCTTTGTCAGCTCCCATAGGTGTCTTTGGACAATGTGGGCGTGGTCTCTCTATGCACAATTTCCCAGGATATTTCAATTCAAAATTGGTCACCTTATACAAATTTACATTGGCCCTCACTAAGCAAAGCCCTACATTTGGAGATGCTATAATACAATTATTTCTGGGAAATTGAACAATGAAATAGTGAGTCTTTAGTACCATGAGATTAGGATCACTCCCATAAATGAATGAGTAAACCTTCTTGGAGGACCAAAACAATTCCCAAAATTGTAACATAGGTTAGGGATTTTCATAAAGAAGACACCAAGCTCCTCCACCAAGACAAAAGTGTGCAAGGGATCATATTCTTAACCATTATAACCACCTCCATGAATATAAGTAACTTCAATCCGACCATGTTCTAGGATTAACTAAGATGAAATATAAATAACATCCAAAGAACATGAGATCTATTAAAACCAAAAACATTATTTGTGGAAAATGAGAATGGTTAAAACTTATATAGTCCCAATGCAACAAAATAGTCCCAAGTATATCAATGTTTAATGAACTAGTATCACTTGGTAAGGGAGTGTAGCAATTGTGTGTTTATACTTAGAATATATAAGTGAATTATGGAATCTAGTCATTTGAATTATGGTATTTATAATTCTATTTGATTATAGACTTGTATGTATTGCAAATTCAATGTTGACAAATGAAATAGTGTTATATATTGACATGAGAGGGTTGAGACTTAAGGTTATGTAATCCACTTTTCAATGGATAGTTAACTTGTATAACAATGTTTTTATGATCTTTACTAACATTTATTAAAATTGTTGCATTAATTGGAATCATATCTCAGCTTTAACTTATCTCATATCTTATTATGGTATGTCCACTTTGATATAATGTAATATGATTATGGTTCAATTTTATATGTTATAATATTAACAATATAACATAAATATGGATCATTGCATGAAATAGATACTAACTTTTCATTTTGAATGTTTTCTTTGTGGAACACAAGTCTACCAAAAGATCCATTTGATGTTGATCATAATCCAAATTAGGTTTGTCAATGTTTTGAGAAAAATCGTAGATGCTTGAACTTTAAATTTTTAATCAATCAATCATTGCACATATGAATCTCATAAACAAATCAACCACATAAACCATTCAACCATATGATATAATATGTGCCCTGGGAAAACCCTCCAAATATAGAGGATGGAAAACCCGGCAATTCTTTGAGTATAATAGATAGATTTGCAAAGGATGGTTTACAACACATTAGCATATTTCCCAATAACAGAGAACACAGATAAATAGATAAGAGATATCATCTACAACAACTTTAATGAACTTGCCAAGTTCTCGGAATTTTAATAACAAGTCAAAACCTCAACCATGCAATGTTTTCCTAACTCTAGTGCACACATGCACTTGAATTTTGAATTTTCCTTCAAGGGTACCAAGTTGGTGCCTTGGATTATTCTCCATGCACAAGACATGCATCATACCTTACAAGAATATCTTTAACTGATACATGCACCATACCTTCCAAGAATAGATTTAACTAGTAGTTTATTAACTGTCTTTTATCTAAACGCAATCTTTAATTGAATGTTGATTACATAGTTATTAGACTAACTTAAGTGTCATCAATGCTTCACTCTTGGTGTCATAAGTGCTTCACTCTTAGTGCCATCAGTTCTTCACTTATTTATTATTATTAACTTTGCATGTATATTCTTAGTATACACGGCTCGATCGAATACACATACTCGACTAGATACACATACAAAGTATGGTCACGCTCTCTAGTCATCATAAGTATGGTCACTCTCTCCAACCATAACAGTATAGTCACACTCTCCAATCATCACACGTAACTTTCTTAGCTACTCTGCTTCTCAACTGATAGTATTATCCGCAAAATATATTTTCTTCTATATTACTCTCTATCATACATATTTCTTCTATAGTACTAGCTGCAATACACTTTAGCTTTTATAGTATAGCCACAATATGCATCGTTGATATCAGGATAAAAAAATAGTTGGATAGCATAATAGGTATACCGTGTATCAATTACAATAAAGAACCTATTCTAATGTACCTCAAAGGCACTCAAACATATGCTTAGTAACAAGCATAAAATACAACAAGTCTACTAAGTACTTTAAGATACCAACCAACTACTTATACATACTAGCATCATCTGGATCCAATCTAGAATGCAATTTCTCTAAAATACAAACTATGGATTTCATATACATCATATACAACAACACATATCAAAATGTGTGATATCATGCAAAAAGGAAGTTTCATCTTTATTTTCAATCTTCAACATTTGTTGGATTTAAGAAACTTCTACTATCTGAATAAGTAATTTGTGAGCTTGGCATTTTCTATTATGTTCTTCCGGCCTTGATCACTTTCATAGTGATTTCATATTCGCCTATTTTTACTACAACACCCCATTACCTCTCCAAGAGGTTTAATTGTTGTCTGACAGTACAGACTATAACTCTTCTTGAGTATCAATAGTCTCTAAGACTTTGAATATGTCTATATTCATGTGTATTCTTTCCACAATATATACGACAACCCCAATATTTCTAAGTCATGTACCATGACTAACTGGTGGGGATTCATCTGTTGGTTCCTGTTAAGACACATCAACACTCCCTCTTCGACTAGAGAAGTATATTTTCTTCTACAACCAAGCTTGTCCTTGACAAAGCCATAGTAAGAATGTTGGCAATGTTTCTCATATGTGGGTATGTACCATGTCTCAGATATCACTAAATAGAAACCTCGTGAAGCTTTACTTCTTTACAATATGATATATATGGAGCAACATATCTTATGTGATATTTCTTGATCATTGTACTAGTTAGATCCCATATATCCTTGAAAAATTATTTCATTGTTTGGGACATATCTTAGTAAACATACACTTTGTACCAAGTAGGTACCTCATCACATGCTTTGTTATACACTTCTATGTATTGACTGGAAAGCATGCATCTAGTCCTGGAACTAACAAGATATATCTCAACTGAATTTGAGATCCTCCAAATCTTAAATAATAATTAATAATCTTCATATTTATCTTCATATGTGTGGCCATGGACTTACTATCCATCATCATGAAAATCTTCGGGATCTGTGCTTCATATTTTCCTTAATCAAGGAAAATATTTATATGGTGACTACCACACCTCTATTCTCAAGATTTATAACAAGAATCCTAAATATTGTTTTCAACTTCCTTTTGAATGTGAGCATCATACATCTTTCCTCTTAATATAATATACATAACCCAATTTCACTGGTTCTTTGGGATCTAGCAAATCTAGCTTCTCCCTCTCACCATCAATATGTGTGAGAATCATAATCTGGGTCCTCCAATAAGGAGTCTTATGATCATTTATGTCTGAATCTCTCCTTGACACATGAATGTAAATAAGATATTTTAAATATATTCAATAGTCTTCACATCTCTCAAAATAGTATTAAGGCTTCTATTCTGACATCTTCCTAAGAAACACAGGAACCTCTTGATCTATTCGCATTCCATATCAACCATCGAAATGAATCCACATTCAATACGTGTCATTCTCTTCTTGTATGCCAAGGCATATTATTTTTCCCTACAAGACAAATTATTCTCATGATTAATAACTTTGCATAATCAAGAAATGTAATCACATGAAAACTTTCAAAATACTAGCAACGATTCACAAAGTTATGTACACACATTAAATAAATGTATCGACATAACCCCGTTAATATATCATTTGATGTTTTATAGCCCTATATCAATCAGATATTCACATTTTATGAAATAAATATGCAGCCCCATTTTTATCTCTCATGAAGCAAGCATGTAGCCCTATATCTGATATATTATGAACAATCATGCAACCCTTATGTATCATGTATTATGAAGGAAATATGAAGCCTTATATCAGTGTTATATAAGTCTATATCAATCCTATAACATATCTCAATATGGAATTCATGAGATCTACAACATGCCAATAAAAGACAGACAACAATTGTATATGTTCAACATGTTATAACACAAATCCAAATCCCATGAATTCATATTTCTTTATGACTGTAATGAAACAAATTCAAAAATATTTAGGTCTAATTTTTATAACATCATATGATATATAAAAAATACAAGTACTTATCTTTTATTGTTTTGTGGGATCCCTCTCAATCTCTGCTTCCTTGCGGATATTCGTGGAGTCCTTCCGTATTCACTACAACTTTAAACTTTGAAAAACTAACTACATGCACTAGGTAATGAATCTCTGCATGTGAATAAGGATCCCATGCATACTAGAGTTAATGCTCTTCTTTACTAAAGAAAATACTCATTTCGATCATCCTTTTCCTTGAATGATTTCTTCTGAGAAGGTTCACCTTCTTCTACAACTGGGGATGCATGAAGATTTTCTTCATTGTTTTTCCTTGCATGGCACTTTGTGGGAACTCTCATGCAAACTGGACCTTGTTTTGATAATGGAAGCACTGAATCTTTGAATTTTCAAACTCTTTCTGAACTCCTTCTTCTTTTCATGAAATAACTTCTCTTCTTGGGAGCAAAGGGCTTTCTCCCTTTCTTCATTATTGTCATGAGGGAAATATTCTCCTCTTTAGTGCACACTACTTTTATTTGGATGTGCCCCTCTTCTTGAATGCATTCATGCCACATCCTCTTGAAATTGGGTTGTTCTTCTCAATCATTTATCGCAGCTAATAATGTATTCTATTTGGATAGGATACCATCAAGTGGTTTTAAGAATATCATGTTCTTTTGTTACTAATCCAAACTAACAAGTTTGGTTCTTCTTGAACATGATGCACCCTCCTTGTATGTGGGATCCTCCACCACTGTGAACACGAGCCCGTCTAGGTCATATTCGTCCAATATGTCCAATACCATTGCCTTCCATGTGTTGAAGTTTGAATTACCTTCAAGGAGCTCTTTCGGTCGGATGGAGATCGATGTCATGGATCCAAGATTTTTCTTAACTCCTTAAGATAATGTAGGCTTTATTTTGTTGCACAAAACTAAGCCCCTTCATGCCCTATGCTCTGATAACATGTCAATTGTTTTATCAAAATCGTAGAAGATTGAACTTTAAATATTTTATCAATCAATCACTGCACATATGAATCTCATAAACAAATCATCCACATAAATAATTCAACCATATGAGACAATATGTGCCCTGGTAAAACCCTCCAAATAGAGAGGATGAAAAACCCAACAATTATTTGAGTATAATGTATAGACTTGCAGAGAATGGTTTACAACACATTAGCAGATTGCATGATAAGAGAGAACATAGAGAAATAGAGAAGAGAGATCATCTACAACAACTATAATGGACTTTCTAAGTGCTCGACACTTTAATAACAAGCCAAAACCTTGGCCATGTAATGTTTTCCTAACTCTAGTGCACACATGCACTTCAATTTAGAATTTTCCTTTAAGGGTGCCAATTCAGTGCCTTGGATTCTTCTCCATGCACAAGAAATGTGCCATACCTTCCAATAATATCTTTAACTGAGACATGCATCATACCTTTAAGAATAGCTTTAACTAATAGTTTAACTGACTTTGATCTGAACTTAATATTTAACTGAATGTTCATCACTTAGTTAACTGACTAACTTAAGCGCAATCAATGCTTCACTCTTGGTGTCATAAATGCTTCACTCTTAGTATCATCACTACTTCACATATTAGTGTCGTCAATACTTCACTCTTAGTGCCATCAGTGCTTCACTTATTTACTATTATTAACTTTGCATGGATCTTCTTAGTTAACTGATTGTTGATCACTTAGTTAATAGACTATATTAATTGTCATTGGTGCTTCACCCTTAGTGGCATCCATGCAAAACATTTGCATGGACCACTATAAGTTTATTTTAATTAACTGAAACACACAAGATTTAATTGAGGCTTCCATATTTAACTGAGTCTTTACAACTGCAACATACTTAGCTATATTTAGGCAATTCAAATTCTCTCTCTCTCTCTATGCTTATATATTTATCATTTAATGCATGGTCCACATGTGTATTTATTATTTATCCATATTATCATATTATACTTAGAAGAATTTTCACACATACTGATGATCATATATATTACCCTGGACCATGTATTTGTGTGCTAAAGTAATTCACTCTAGAGGTGATTAGTCTCTAGAGGAGACTTAATAGCTTTATCCATCTCGAATGAACATGGTTAGTAATAGATCACATAGTATCCCCTCNGTGCTAAAGTAATTCACTCTAGAGGTGATTAGTCTCTAGAGGAGACTTAATAGCTTTATCCATCTCGAATGAACATGGTTAGTAATAGATCACATAGTATCACCTCTTTATCAAGTAAATCATGCCGCCACAACAAATGTAGGTCCACCTAAATGAGTGTCCATTTTATGTATGAATTCATTAGGCTCATGACTTGATACAACACAATACCATCTACAGTTAAGGACATCCATCTCATAGGGTGCCATATATGAGAATCATTGACCTGATACAACACAAGTCCAGAATTGATACAACACAAGTCTACAGCTTTGATACAACACAAGAATTCAACATTGATACAATAGAAGATCACAATACTAGCATCCCACCTCAACACATGAGGATATAAATAGGACTTGATACAACACAATCCCAACTTGATACAACACAAGTTCGGAGAATTACTCATGATGTTGTACAATAAACACTCCCTCTCAAGGAGGGAGACATTCTCTGCTATTCCAGGCATTTTCTTCCATAGCAAGCTTATCTTAGAAGTATATCAACCCTGTAACTAACAGTGGATTTGTCCACATATTTGCAATCTGATCATTAGTAGCTTTGTACTAAATTTTTACCTTACATGACCATGACTTCTGATGAAGTAAAACTTCATCTCAGTTTGTTCTGTCATAACACATATCCAATTGTATACATAATTTGATTGGATACGCATACTCATGTGGATACGCATACTCGACTAGATACACATACAAAGTGTGGCCACGCTCTCCATTCATCATAAGTATGGTCACTCTCTCTAACCATAATCATGTGGTCATGCTCCCCAATAATCACAAGTAACTTTCTTATCTACTCTACTTCTCAGTTGATAGTATTATACGCAAAATATATTTGATTCTATAGTAATCGTTGACATACATCTTGCTTCTGTAGTACTAGTCGCAATACACTTTATCTTTTATAGTACTAGCCACAATATACATCACTTATCTCAGGGTAAAACAATATATGGATACCACAATAGGTATACCATGTATCAATTACAATAAAGAACCTATTATAATGTACCTCAAAGGTACTCAAACATATGCTTAATAACAATCATAAAATACAATAGGTCTGCTAAGTACTTTAAGAGATCAACGAACTACTTATACATACTAGCATCATCTGGATCCGATCTAGAATGTAATTTACCTAAACTAGAAACTATGGATTTCATATCCATCATATACAACAACACATATCAAAATCTACAATATCATGCAGAAAGAAAGTTTCATATTTCTTTTCAATCTTCAACATTTGTTTACTTCAAGAAACTTCTACTATCTGAACAAGTCCTATGTGAGATTGTCATTTTCTACGATGTTCTTCAATTCCCGATCACTTTCATAGTAATTTAATATTATTCTCTTTTTACCAAAGCACCCCAACTACCTCTCCAAGGGGTTTAATTGTTCTCTCATACTCCAGACTATAACTCTTCTTGAGTATCAATAGTCTCTGATGCTTTGACTATGTCTCTTCTCCTGTGTATTATTTCCATAAGATATACTATAGCCCGGGATTTATGAGTCATGTACCATGACTAACTGGTGGGGAATTATGTGTTGTTGTCTGTGAAGACACATTAACACTCCCTCTTTGACTAAAGAAGTATTTTTTGTTCTACAACCAAGATTGTCCCATAAAGAGGCATAGTAAGAATGTTGTTAATGCTGCTAATTTTTGGGTATGTAACGTGTCTCAGATATTACTAACTAGAAACCTCATGAAGCTTTACTTATTTACAATATTTTATATATGGAGCAACAACTCTGATGTGATATTTCTTGATCATTGTACTAGTTATATCCCATATATCCTTGAAAATTTATTTCAATGTCTAAGAGATATCTGAGTCCACATACACTTTGTATCAAGTAGGCACCTCATCACATGCTTTGTTGTGCATTTCTATGTACTAACTAGAAAGCATACATCTGGTCCTAGAACTAACCATATATATCACAACTGACTTTGAGATCCTCCAAATTTGAGTCAATAAGAATTATCAATCTTTATATTTATCTTCATATGTGTGGCCATGGACTTATAGCCAATCATCTTGAAACTCTTCGAGATCTCTACATCATATTTTCCTCAACTGAGGAAAATATTTATCAAGTGACTGCCACACATCTAATCTCAATATTTATAACAAGAATATTGAATATTGTTCTTGTCTTCCTTTTGAATGTGAGCATACATGTTTCCTGTTAATAGAAGGTACATCAACCAGTTTCACTGGTTCTTCAGGAGCTAGAAAATATAGCTTCTCCCTCTCACCATAAAGATGTGTGAGAATCATAATATGGGTCCTCCAACAAGGAGTATTATGCTCACCTATGTTTTAATCTCTTATTGAAACATGAATGTAAATAATATATTTTAAATATCTTTAATTGTCTTCACATCTCTCAGAATAGTATTAGGGATTTTATTCTTACTTATTCCTAAGAAACATAGGAACCTCCCAATCTTCTCTATTTCCATATCGTACATCAGAATGACTCCACATTCAATACATATCATTCTCTTCTTGTAGGTCAGTGCATATGTTGTTTCCCTGCAAGACAAATTATTCTCATGATTAATAATTTTGCATAATCAAGAAATGTAATCACATGAAAACTTTCAACATACTAGCAATGGTTCACACAGTCATGTACACATATTAAATCAATGTATAAACTTAACCCCATCCATATCTCATGTGATGTTTTGAAGCCCTATATCAGTCCAATATTCATATTTTATGAAACAAATATGAATCCCCATATTTATATCTCATGAAGCAAGCATGCATCCCTATATTTGATATATTATGAACAATCGTGTAAGCCTTATGTATCATGTCTTATGAAGAAAATATGTTGCCTTATATCAGTACTATATAATTCTATATCGATCCTATATCATATCTCATAATATGGACTTCATGAGATCTACAACATGCCAATAAAAGATAGACAACAATTGTATATGCTCAGCATGTTATGACACAATTCCAAATCCTAATAATTCAAATTTATTTATGACTGTAATGAAATACATTCAAAACTCTTTAAATATGATTTTTATAACAACATATGATAATAAAAAAATGCAAGTACCTATATATTTTATTGTTGTGTGGGCTCCCTCTTGATCTCTGCTTCCTTGCGGAGATTTTTGGAGTCCTTCTTTATTCACTGGAACTTTAAACTTTTCAAAACTAACTGCATGCACTAGGTAGTGAATATCTACATGGGAATAAGGATACCATGCATACTAGAGATAATTCTCTTCTTTACTAAAGGAAATACTCCATTCAATCATCTTTTTCCTCGGACGATTTCTTCTAAGAAGATTCACCTCCTTCTATAGATGTGTATGTATGAATATTTTCTTTATTCTTTTTTGCAATAATGGAAGCAAAAAAGGAAGCAATAATTTCTATTGTGAATATTTAATTAAATATTATTAATTATAAATAATTAGATTATTAGGTTACTAGTGAAAGGGCATAACCCTTTACTATCCTAGTGCAATCCGTATAAAGGCGAGCTTGTTGTACATTTATATTCATCATCTAATATATTATTCTTATTTATCATTCAAAATGAAAGTTGGATGCGACTATTAAACACTCCAACTGGATACGGTTGCTTCAAGTGGTATCAGAGCGGATTCGTTCCTTCAACCTGAGCTTGGATTCGTCTATTCCACCACCCTCACCTTCTGTTTCTCATCCCTAGTCCTCTATGCTCCCTACCATCATTCTACCTCCCTTAACTCCATCCTTCCACTCCTCCATTCGCTTCACGCCACTTCCCTTCATGCATTGTTTCTCCCTCCCGCACTCCATCCCCATCCACTCCACCACCGCACTCTCCACGCGCTACTCCTCGTGCTCCCATCTGCTGCTCCTGCAACTCGCCCCCCATCTACACCATCTTCCCATCGTCCTCCTCACCACATGATTCTTCCCACCTGCCCTTAAGCCCTCGTTTTCCTCCTCATGCATCATTTTCTCTATGCTTCCTTGTGCATCCACTCGTCGTCCTCCCACTTTTCTCCTTCATCCTTTCCACTTACTCCCTTCCCGCACCATCGTCCCACCTCCACGACCTGCAAACAAAACAAAAACCAATATATTATAATATAAATTAATATAATATATTAAATCAAATATATTATAATATAATATATTTATAATATTTCGATTTTGTTTTATTATATTAAAACAAAATAATAAAATAAAGGTTTTTCATTATTATATAATAATTAATTATTATTCCTTGAAACCTCGCCATCCTTAGTAAAATGATTTTTTCACCCCTCACAACCAAAATAGCTTCGAAGTACACACCTCTGCATAAGGTCCAAGACCATGGCGAAACTAAAAGAGCAAATTGAAAAAATGGAGAAGGACATCAAGTCCCTTGTCGTTAACCAAAAAAGCTTGAAGGAAGAGATGAAAAATAACAATACAGTACTCAAAGACAAGCTTCTTCTGGTACTAGAAAGAAGGTTGGATGAAAATTTTGACATCCTGAACGAAAAACAAAAAGACTTGGATGACAAAATGAGTACCATGACTCAAAACATAAACACCTTAACACAGAACTTGAGCACCATGACAAAGAACCATAATACATTAATCGAGGTGTTACAAAGACTCATACCTAGTCCAGACCAAGTCAATAGTCTAGACATGTTAGATGCCTCATTTCATGTTTCCACACAGGAAACACTCGCAAGGAATCAAGAAGAATTGTAAAAAGAAATAAATATTAACAATGCAATGCTTAATAAAGAGATAGAAACAAAAGTACTGCCAAATATGGAGGCACGATTAAAAAACAAAATAGATGCTATCAGTAAGATAGTAGAGAATAAAAAGGCTAAAAATCACCACCAACAGTGAAGCAATTCAAATATGTCACTTGCATCATCCAGTAGTTTCGAGCCACCATCAAACCGTAAGGGAAAAGGAAATCAATATACCCACCTAAGGAAAAAATAGAGTTGTCGAAATACAATGGGAGTGAAGACCAATGCGTTGCTTGGCTAAAAAAAGAAAAAAAATACTTCGACATTTACAATATTCAATCTGATGAGGAGAAGGTGAAATATGCGTCAATGCATATGGAAGGGTGCACCTATAATTGGTACTTATGGTGGAGGAGAGATAATTATTCCTACACCTAATACTTGTTCAAGAATGATTTTTTTAATAGGTTTGAAGAAATCAAAGAAGATGAATTTTTCAGTAAACTTACCAGATTACAACAGGTTGGAAGCATTGAGGAATTCACACATCAGTGGGGATCCTTATCGACACGAGTATTTGGGTTGTCTGACAAGAAAAGACTCGAAACCTATTTAGGAGTTCTTAAACCATACCTCCAAAAAGAGTTAAAGTTACATGGCATACCTAATGTATAAGTAGCAAGATATAAAGCCAAAGCCGTAGAACGCAAATTGGAAGGAATAAGAACAAGAGGTGATAACCATTATCGACATGAAAAGAGACACAATGTAGGTACTATTAAGAT
>LPNX011152856.1:682192-725015 GCA_001517045.1 Pseudotsuga menziesii | reverse complement strand
ATATGTCATCGATGCGGTGATGACTGGACCCCTGGCCATAAATGTAGGAACAATCAGAAAATGCAATGCAGAATCATCAATGGGAAGGAAGTGAAAGTCTCTGCACCAGAAATATCGTCTGATTCTAATACCGACACCGAATCAAAATTAAGGACGACATTAGGAAAATACTCAATCTTTGAGGACAAATCTTTTCCCAAGGGGATGTTGTGAATATTTAATTAAATATTATTAATTATAAATAATTAGATTATTAGGATACTAGTGAAAGGGCATAACCCTTCACTATGTTGGCTCAAGTCGTATAAAGGCGAGCTTATTGTACGTTTATATTCATCATTTAATATATATTATTCTTATTTATCATTCAAAATGAAAGTCGGATTCGACTATTAAACACTCCAACCAGATACGGTTGCTTTAATTTCTGAGTCAATTCTATTTTGGCTGTTATTCCCAGCGTTATTCCTGGCACATTCTAGGCGCTAAAAAGGGATCAAAATTAGGCGTTATTCTTGGCACTAAAAATGGAGCAAAAATTGGCGTTATTCCTAGCACAAAAAAAAAAATATGCACTTCAAACATGTAGTCTGGAATCGAATTTAACATCCTCCAATGAGTTCAATTCATGGAAACAAATACACTAATTTTGGTGCTAATGGCATGTTTTGTTGTAGTTCCTTTTTTCCTTATTGTTTTTTTCATCCCAAATCACTACACTTGGAGTGAGGTTTATTTTCTTGATGTACTCACTGGCATAATAGAACGACTCATATTATACTATGTACCCATTTGTCATAGACCCCTCTAGTTTTTCCCTTTGTCAAACAAATCCCTTCAATTGTTTCAAGCACCTCTCTAAGAATAACATCCAATGACACGAGACCACCCTGAATAACTAAACCTAATCCACTAGGTGAATTAGAAGATGAACCTACAAGTCCATGGAACTCGTTGGCAATTTTGTCTCAAACATATAAACAATCTCAGTTATCTCTTGATACCACCATGGAATGCTAGCCATGTGAATCTCCTTTGATGTAATACACCATCCAAATGTAGATAGTTTAGATATGGCATGCCACAAGTCCTTGGGAAAGTCATGGTTCACACACCCACACATGAGCAAAGGATAATCACATTACAAAGTGAACATATAAAAACTTAATTGCATTTTAACATTTGGGGTAAAATATAAAACACAATGATTTCAGATGGTCATGTGATTTCAAACATGACAAATGTTTGTTTATAGTGAAGCAATTCCTTAGAGTAGACCCATATAAAGAAGGAGGCTTCACAACTAATATAACTTTCTTTTCCAAAGAAATATCATCTTTCTTCAAAACCCATGGGACGTCACCTTCTTTAAACAACCGAGAGGGGCCATCCTATCCTCTATTTTATTGTCTAGGACAATGCTTATTTTTAGTATTTGAAGAAATAATATCTCTCCTTACTACTAATGTGTGATTTTATTTCGATGATATGTGACTCCACAAAGAAGATGAAACATTTTTAAATATATGCATGGGATCTAGTAAGTGGACAATCTTAGTATGCTCCTAATATGGGATCTCATAAAATACTGATTTCCTTTTCATCCTGATTGAAATTTCCTCAATAAATGTGTCTAAGAATTTAGGATCATCGAACATAGGTTCCCCATTTGAATTAAAAATTTATCTAAGTTCCTTCTCCTTCTCTCTATCATATGCCCTAAGCTAGTGAGTCGATGTCAATATTTTAGGCCTATGGGTTCTCTCTGGTATATCATTCAAACTAGATGTTGCTCTTCTATAAAGGTGGTCTTATGGGAGGAATATAGTCTCAAGAAGTCATACACCAGCCACCTAGCCTTCCTAAAAGGTACACAACATTTGCATCCATGATACCCCTTTGTTACAAGACTTGCGGTGTTATGGTATACAAAGCACGTTAGTGTTTCATATCAATAAAAGTTGTACTGAATTATATATGCCAAAATTTATTGTTGCAAATATAAACAAATCAAACAATATGTTTACCAGAGCAAACTCCTAATCCTAGAAAATCATGCGTGGTGTACGCACATATGTCATACAACGTAAAATTCATCTCTATTTGGATGGGCCTTGATACATCGTATGCATGTATCTCTTCCCATAGTTCCTTCAATTCATCGATCAATTGTTGTATGTAAACATTCATATTCTTCACTTGTATTCTACTGGGGACTATAAAATCCAACATAATATGTTTATTCTTGATGGAAAACCATGGCGAGGGATTGTTATTGATCACTACTATAGGACAAACATAATAGTTGGTGTATTGGATGGAATATGGATTGATGTCATCCATGGCTATGCTCAATTGAAGGATTCGTACTTCATCCTTGAATTTATAGACCCATGTGTCCTCTATATGATTCATGGCTTTGAATCTATTGGGATTCGCATAAATCCTAACTCACTTTGGGGCAAGGCAAGCCATCCTTGCAACATAGCTAATTTTTTGCAATGAAAGAGCATTTTAATCTTTGGGATTACAAGCATGTGCCTCAATATATTATGAGGATGACCACATGTTTTACCCTTGTTTCTTGGTTTATGATACATGTAATGCCGATATTTTGGACATATCTATGGGTTTGCATGTTCATATATATATGGAATACAATCATTCAAACACACATGATAGGCATTAATTTGATTAAAAAATGGAATGGTAATGATTAGTGGTTTTAATGATTTATTTATGTGATACATTTGATGTTATTTACACCTACCAAAATATATTTATGCTTTATTTAATGATGAAAACACAATGTTGGATGTTTTTTTCAAAATAATCTATACATACAAGACTGACGTTTAAATTGGAACTTCCCATTTTGAGTAAAAGTTGCTTATCGACATTGTTTTCAACATTTTCTTTGGCTCTTTGCAATTGTCCGAAAATATATTATCACTTGGAAGTACCTTATTTTTTAATAAACTACAGTTAGTGGGAAATATAAATGTACAATGACATTTAAAGTCCATAAAATCATCCATTTTCAATGTTGATTGTGAGACAAAAATTTCTCAAAATATGAGGGACTTGATGGTCAATTACCTCAAAACTACCGAGAAACACACATTTCACATGCCATACATTGATTTTAAGTTGTATAGTAACATTGTTGTCCCCAACTGGGTAGATTTTGACTGGCCATGTATAAAGAGAGGGGTTGTGGAAGTCGATTTAAGGATTTCAAAGAAGGTATCAGTGATATGAGCATCATCCCCTAGCTCATCATCCTGGAATGCATCTAACAACATTATGTCCATGGAACCCATTTCTCATAAGAAGTTTGTGAGTAGTTTTGATTTCCTTACAATAGCTTAAGATTTCATTTGTTTTTTGTAAACTCCATAGAAATATTATATTATAGTACAAAAAATAAAGAGTACATGCACAAGATTTTCAAGAATTTCCTCATCCTTGCATGGCTATTTTTGGACTGACAACTGTCAAAATAGAAACTAAGACAAATATGCCATGCATGGAGAATCATATTAAAATTATCAAATTTTTCCTTCCATGCATGGTAAACCAAAAAACTAGCAATAAGGCTTATGCCTGAGCACATGATCAACAAATGCAGTCTATTAAAAAGATCCCTCCAGGCTTGACAAGATAACCAAAGAACTAGAAAAACTTAAGATCATATCTGTTGTCCTTAGGAAACTAAAATATAAAAACCAACGAGGTTACTCAGAATTGCAGGTCGCTTCATCCTTTTCTGACTTCTCCTCGATTATGGGACATTGGTATATTCCCAATCTTGAGGATCCATCCGTGGCCTTATTGATAGGAAGAAACTCCATCTTTCTATACATTGGCAGGTCCAAACTGCCCTTGCGACCCAATTTTATGTTCTTGCAGCCACTAGTGGAACAAATGTTGGTATTATTCGAGGTGGAGGGGGGATCTTGTGCTCTAAACCTTTCTGAGGTCTCCATATGTTTGGCGGGAGATGGAGGATTCAAGGAGGGAAAAGAGTTTCCAACCGGAGCCATGGAATAAGAAGAGGGGGAATTATTTTCCTCATCTGTGTTTTGGGATTTCTGAAGAACCTCAGCAAGCATATTTTTCATTTTCCAATAGTTGATATGCCTCACCCTTTCCTTGTGGCCAAATAGGTGCTCCAAAACCATTTCTTCCTCCCATTTATCCAGGTTAATCCCCAAGTGAGTCAGGACAGAGCTATCATAAGCATCATCTAAAGAATCGGTGTTTCCAGCTCGACCTTAGCGACATATACCTCTGCTTGAATGACAAGGGGTTGCATGCAGCCTTCTTTCCATTCTTGCAACGAGAGGAAAATTTGAAGTGATCTAAAAATTGTAGGGTGGAAGCCAAGTGCTCAATGGAGGACAATGTCTATAAATAAAGAACCCAATCACCCAAAAGTCAGACAATTGAAGACTAGCTTCATGCCGAAACAATAACAAACCTAGAGATGGATTTCCTACATTGCATAGAGAAAAATCATGGACAGACAACCAACAACAGAGGAAAAAATAGGGAAACATTCCTTACTGGCTACCTTGATAAAATCCACAGCAAGAGTCATATATTGTTCACATGAACTCATGATTACCACAATACCACCTTTAGAGTTGGATTGATCTGTTACAGAAGGTTGCATTGAACCCATTGGCATTCAATCAAGGCATATTAAGTAGCCATTAATTCAACTTGAAATGGGAGCCACGTGTAAAAGGGTGGTGTGGATTCATGGGTCCATGTTTGCTTGACATCTAGCCTCAACTAACACCCACATCTGAGTAGCTTAATATTTTATATTAGTTCTTATGTTTATATTTTATTTGTTTTTACACCGGTCATCCTGGGATGTCTTTAAACATTTGTTACCATACAAAGAAGAGCCATCAAAAGAATTAATTGACATTGGGTTAAGTATGGGTTGTGACTATATGTTGGTGTATAAAAAATTAATTGTGGAATTTGTAGGTATCTATGTTGTTTTTACTTCTCTCATTTTATAATTAATGGAACAACAAAATTCCTTTATATTAAATCTATGATTTGTTATGGGGTAAAAGCTTGTAGGAAACAAAGTATGGAGTGGAGCCAACGGAAGAGTTGTTGAGAGAAGGCATGATATTTGGTTTTGAAAGAATGTATATCATTTAGGACTCAATTCTTTCTATGGTGCGACACTTTTCAGTTCACATTCATGTGTATTATCTATTTTAATTTTCATTATTCCCACCAATGTAGACGCACTCATTACACTTTATTTTTATGTTTGTAAATGGAAGTTGAAGAAGAGGAAAACTATAGAATAAATCAACAAAACACTCGGTCGAATAACCCAAGTCATGCAAGTGGCTCAAGCATGGACAACAATTCCAATGAATAATGATGATCAATATATTTGGATGTTAATGCAAGATGTTGTATCTTTTGAAATAATTGTCTGTGAATATCAAACATTTTATATAATGTACTAGACATAATGTCCCGATTGAAAGACAACAGGTTACCAATAAGTGTAACAATTACATGCATGTTAACATTTTTATTATTGTTGACTTTATGTTGTCCCATTTTGTATGACAAAGTACCTCTTATTCATATATAATAAAATAAAGTTTATTATTCTATTGCATTGTCCATTGTCTTTGTGAAATGTTACATCGTTGATTAAATATATGGATGACTAAATATTACAATAGATGCAAAAATTCAAAAAATTATAATATAACAAATTAATCTAAACATCATATCCACACACAATAATTAAAATTAAAATTATGTGAATACTATTATAAAAAATATTTCAATTTATCATGAATGATAGAATTTAAAATATATATATATATATATACTCTAGTGTGATGTCACTGGTCACTATCCACAAAAGAGATAATCAATATCGGTTCCTTTGGTCGTTCTAATCGCTTAGGTGTGTTTGAGTGAATGTAGCATTAGTGTGTTCACAACAAACATGACATGATGTAATAGATTTCTCATTGCATGTCCTAATGTTTTTTAAATATTATGCCCCAATGCTTTCTCTATATGTGCCACTATATCTTAATCACACCGTTAAATTTAAAAAATGCAATGAATTCATTCTCCTAGTCAACTTCATCGGTGTGTTTTCATTCTCTTATCGACCCGGTGCTTTACTATAGTTCATAAGCATTGATGCGACATTTATTATAAAGCATCGGTGCGCATATTGTATTAAAGAACCCATGCATATATTGTTATAAAGCACTGATGTCATTAAATTGTCTTACGTGCACCGATGCTATGTTTATTATCAGGCATTGCTGCATATATTGCTTTAAATTTATGGAGAGCATTGTGCTTGTTTGTATTTAGAGGCACCGATGTGTTTTATGTTCGTTAGCACTGGTGTGCTGCTATTAATAAAGCGCATCGATGAACAAACCTCGGAAATAGCCTCCAACCGCCAAGTATAATAAATTTCTGCAAAAACCTCTGCCAAAACATCTGGTACCATTACCGGAGGTTGTCGCGGAGTTTTTTTTATTTATGACCAACCCTGCAACACTAAAAACCTCTGGTCTAACTTCTATTACATGGCCTTTTCCTTTTAGCGACCAATCTCTAATGCACCTTAACGAATGAGTGCACTAGAGCTAGTACAGTTGAAAATGTAACTATAGGAGTTGTTAGAAACAAATTATATTAGACCGAGTATGTCACCAAGGGGAGAATTTGTTTTGTTTACCAAAAAGGACATAACATTAAGGTTATGCATAGAATACCTTCAATTGAATAAAGTCACCATAAAAAATAAATATCCATTTCCCACGATTGATGAATTGTTTGATCAATTCAGGAGAGTTAAGATATTTTTGAAGATTGGATTAAGGTTGGGATATCACCAAGTAATAATTTAATATGAAGACATTCATAAGATTGCATTTAAGACAATGTATGGACACAACAAATTCGCCAACATTCTATTTGGACTTACCAATTCACCAGTAATTTTCATGTTCCTTATGAATACTATCTTTAGCAAATACATGGATAAATTTGTGATGGTTTCCATTGATGATATACTCATTTATTCAAAGACATAAAAGGAACATGAAGACCATCTAAAAAGTATTTTGCAAATTTTGAGAGGCTACCAATTGTATGTGAAATTTAGTGTGGTTTTTACAAGGATCATATATAGTATTTAAGAAACATCATCATTAAAAAAGGGATAGTAGTGGACCTAGATAAAATTAAGGCCATAATGAGTTGGCCTACTCCCAAGAATGTGATCGACATAAGATTTGGTATGGGTCTTTTCAGCTATTACAAAATATTTATAGATAATTTTTCAAGATTGCGTACCCTATAACATCTGTTCAAAAAAAGGACGTAAAATTTAATTGGCCTGAAAAATGTGAAGCAAACTTTCAAAATGTACAACATATGTTGACTACAACAAACTCGCAAATCTTATGGGGAATTCGTAGTCTACATAGACACATGCAAAGAGGGATTAGGAGGATTTTTTATGCTAGATGATCATGTGGTGTTCTATGAGTTGAGAAAATTAAAACAACATGATAAAAGTTATGCTACTCATGACTTGTGTTAGCACTTCAATTTTCCTTGGGTTGTGTCAAGGAAGCCCCGAGGTAATAGCAGAACCACTTTAGATTGTATGTCTGACCTAATACAATCAGAGAGGTATCTCTCATTATTTACAAGGTTTTCCCACTCGATATATTCAATCAAAGATATTCATAAGGTCATATTTCTGATAGGACAAATAGGACAATTTTGTTTTAAAAAGTTTTGGTGGGATAGTCATGGAGGAGGCCATTAGGCAAATGGAGTCAAAAATCAGATATGAGTTTGGTTGCAAGAGGTAGGGGTTTGAAATTTTCATGGACAGATGCAAAGTAGACACCATTTCCTTAGTATTGGGGCTTTTTTCATGTCAATTAGAAGACATATCATTAAGCATAGCACCAAGCTTGGGTGAGTTCTACAAGACTTTGGCAAAAAAATGTTTTGAAATGCTTGAACAAATGAACCTAGAGCGTGCAAGATGAATTCTAGTTCATAAAACTAATGCTCAAGCATTAAAGCAAGACAAAATGGAGTGGGAAAACAGGATAAATAGTCACAACAAGATCACTTACTGAAGAAAAAGATGGCACAAGAAATCACTTCCATGAACCTTCAACCTTCCATCTCTGCAAATTTGATTCATCTACTGAAAATGGAAGCCATTACGATGAAGAGCCTCTCTGCTCTTTAAAATACAACCCTAGATCTATCTATTACATTTGAATTTATAATAAAATAACATCTATCATATCTTCAATTCGAAATCTAACTAAACTCTAAAAATAGAAGCAATTACAACAAATTTCAAGATGCGAACTGCTGAAAAATAGGCTTCAAAGCTGCACTTGCATATCGTAAATGGTGACAGTTGTGTGAAATATGAGATATTTTTTGTAATTAACCATGTTCCTGACAAAACCCATGTCTTTATTTTCTCATATTCACCTCCATCTCCTCGGAATCTCCTTTTGAAAGTTGATGACTCAGACAGTAATTTGGAATTTATGGAAAAATACACTGTGAAACTCCTTTTGATTCTCCCAACCTGTGATACGTGTAAAAAATGAAGAATTTTTTTGAATATTGACCTCTGATGAATAAAAACCTCTCTCAGTTTCTTAAAATTCACTCCTATTTGGTGGAAACATCTCTTTTAATTTGATGACTAAAACAGTCATTTGAAAATATGAAAATTTCCCTGTAAAGATAACTCTGTTTCTCCTAAACCATGAGACCTGTGTAAAAACTCAGAGAGATTATTGTATATGAGCATGTTCTGAAGAAAGGCCCCTCTCTGTTTCTAAAAATTCATCCTGGTTTGGAAGAAAAAGTTGCTTGAAGTTGATGACTAAAACAGTCATTCCCAAGAAAAACTAAACTTCTTCATCCGTTTCAATTGATGTTTGATACCGTGTTATCTGCGAATACATTTTATATATTTCCTGCTCTTAATCAAATTCCTTTAAACCCCCAGCCATTCCAATGTAACCATTTTATGACTCTTTTCCATCATTTGCACTTCCATCAACCTGTAAAGATTTGAACCTTTGGAAAATATTTTGTTGACTTTTATCTTACGATTGAACTTGAAATTAATCCTTCCTTCCACAATTGTTGTTTTCAAAATATTTATGCAACACAATACCAGTGACTTGACCCACACAAGACACAAATTCAGATGCAAAAATCTCCTCATCACATATTACAGCTCCAGTATCATTACCACCAGGCACATCTTTTGTAGTGCAGCATGTAAACAATTCGAAGGCATCGGTGTGTCATCAGCATACTCGGCTTTACCAGTCACCTAAAACTTGGCTGAAAGATGTAAGACAGGTAGATCCAGTGCTGTTCCATTTGGAAGACATTTATAATTTTAAACTCCTTTGATGATGGTACTCTGTATGGATCTATGATTGACTTGTAAAAATCTGGGAAACCAAGCAAAACTTGTTCCTTCTACTAGATATTATAAGACATCCAAAGGAATAATTTGAAAAAGAAACTTGTTTTCAATGATTTGCGAGACTCAACCATACTCCCAGGGGCATTCTCTGCAATGATAATAATTATTTCGATTACCATGGATTTTCATTGAGAATTATTTTTTTTAAACGAACAAATACTCTTTGAACCTATATTTCTAAAGTTTAAAGGACAATGGAGATTATGTTCTTCTTTCATGTTCTGTTATAGTTCCAATCTCATGTCATCACAATCCATCCTTCGAAGCTTCGAATATGAAAATTTACTGAAGTATTAAATTAAACTCATCACGATTTCAACCAGCAGAAAGCTATTACGACCGCTGATCTTTTTAACAAGCTAAGGATATGGCAACACCTGTCTCAAACTGCCGGTAGTACAAAATTTCGTTGAGCTTTGAAATTCTAAACCAGGAGAACTTTCAACTTGCGGAATTAATATAGAGCGTCCATTTGGATTACTCTTGCCTCTGAGCCGTCAAAATTTTATTGGGCAAATTTTTAAATTTTATTCCTCCTTGCATGTTGCCAATGCTGAATTTATATGAGTCGTTGATCTCTTTCTCCGCCAAATCGCGGCTGTTGAAATATGTGGGCCTTTAAATCATTTCTCAGATTCGAAAATTCAACTTTCCTGTGCAAAGTTGTTGGTGCGGAATGAATAAGATTGGTTGATCTTTAGTGGCCTTCAATCTGCTCTGTTGATCATTCTTAGTTGCGCAGGAGTTTAATCATAAGCCAATTCCTTTGAAATAATGCACATGTTACATTTCTTTAGCCGCTTCTTCCTGTCTGTTACGCACATACTCCAGAAAATAAAAGTTCCATGTTAATGAAAATAATTACAGACTCTGTGTATTGTTTCTACTTTTCTCTATTTAAGTTCTAGGCATCATCTATGTTATGTTGAGCATCGAAATCTCTGTGTATAAGCCTCTTGCAAATTTGAATGTGTTTGATTGGTTGTTGTATAAGTTGCTGCGATTGGTTGAGTCTTTTTGTTAAATGAGAAAGTACCTAAGGCAGGCGCACACACTCTGGCATATCTGAACTAGGAGCTTATTTACCAATATTAAATTATGAACTTTACTTGGAGGCAGCACCAAATCTCGAACCTCTTCAGATTTCTTCAGCACCGCATGTGTTCTTCCAAGTGGATAAATATCCATGGAAAACTTAGTCTTAATATTTTAACGAGGGAGTATAAGTAAAATGTTTATTTTCTGCATAAGCTGAGGCCTTTGGAGCATGATGGCTGATATGCCCTATATTTTGCAGGTGTTGGGCATTCACTTTTGCATTTAGAAATACCCAAGTAAAATAAGCCAAATAAATCACGGGTGCTTTCAAAAAAAACCTCGTGGTTTTATAGTAAACCACTATCCCATATGCGCTAGATGCTTTAGCTTTCCACTTGTTATATACTTTGTTAGTTTAAGTTATAAAAGGAAAGAAAGCAATAGTTATGGATTTGGAGACTACTGCCTGGACTTTAATCGATGCTTTAATACGTTGAAATCGTGGCACGTGGCCCACTTACAACTCCATATTTATCCTTGGGTGGGTCTCCCTGGAATATTGGCTTTGGACGGATACACCTTTTAATATTTTAAAACAACTTTAAAATCTTGGAATATTGGCTTTGGACCGATACCTTTTAATATTTTAAAACAACTTTAAAATCTTAAGTTTATTCAAAATGAATAAAATTTTGCTCCCAATTATGAAAAATTATTTTTCTTATTTTACCCAAAAGCCTTTAATACCCCTTTTCTTACTAAACCTACCAAGTTTAAGGAACCTTTGAAATATATTTGGTTGTAACGTCAACTCCTACGAAATAAACCCAAATTTTTCCTTTTTTTTCCCTTTAAAACTTTTCAAATTCATTTGAAACAAAAACCATGCTAACAACTTGCAAATAGAAACCATAATTCATGCCTTAAAGATGCGGAGGCCTGATATTTTGGGTAAGATATTTTTGCTTAAAATTGATAATATAGAGCTTAAATATCTGTTTTACCAACATAATATAAATGCAAGGAAAGTTATATGGTTGGATTTCCTAACCAAATATGACTTTAAATCAAGCACATTAAGTAAGGAAAATAAAACTGCAGATGCCTTGAGTAGAAGTATACACATGGATCATATTATTTTTGTAAGTAATTGAATCTGATTTAAATGACACAATAAAACAACTATTAAACATGACAAATTTAGTGAAGAAATGAAGGAAAAGTTGCAACAAAACAATTCTGATCAACAACAACGGAATTTCAATTTTACTAAAGACCTACTAATATCTTTTAAAAACAAACTGTATATTCCAGCCTTAGTAGATTTGAGACAAATAGTGATCGTTGAATTTCACAAAAATCGATATTCAGGCATCATGCATATTAGAAAATGATTTATGCAATAAAAAAGTAGTATTATTAACATGGAATGAAATATGATATTGTTGAATACAACGCAAAGTGTCATGAATGTCAGCTAGTTAAATTTGAACATCAACACCCAACTGATTAAATGTAGCCCTTACCAAATCCCATAATGAAAGTGTGAGGTAATTACTATGGACTTCATTACCAATTTAAATAAAACTAAGAAACACCATGATGCAATTATGGTAGTGGTAGATAAACTAACCAAAGTTTCCCATCTCATTCCCATAAAATATACATACAAGGGAATAAATATTGATGATATCTTTCCTAAAGAAGTATTCAGGTTGCATGGGGTACCAAAATCCATCATCTCAGATTGAGATGCATACTTCAAAATTTTGGAAAGAATTATTTCTAGGTTTGGACACATAGTTGAATTTCAACATAGCCTATCATCCTCAAACTCATGGAAAAATAGAGAGGACTAACCATATTTTAGAAGACATGTTGTGAATGTATGCCATGTATATTCCTAATCATTGGGATGACTACCTACACTTAGTTGAATTTTCCTACAACAATGTTTATCAAACTTTAGCAAAAAATGATCATTTTTTAAATCCTCCATGGTAGGAAATGCAAGACACTAGTGACTTGGGATAACCCAGTAGATAAAATCATTCCTAGACCATACCTGCTTAAAGGCATGGAACGATTGATGAATAATGTTAATTTTTTATCAATTTGCTTAGATGCTATCTTAAAACAAATTACTAGAAGATCACTGAAAGAACAACATGCACATAAAACATAAGAACACAAGAACACAAAGATTTTCCTCGGAGAAACCACAAGGGATAAAACCCCGCAAAACTTCCTTAGTATAGATCTCAACCATAGCAGTGTAAAACCCATACAACTGCTTTTAACTTGTTTCTAGCGCACTAGTTCTTCTCTCTCTTGCAAAATTGCTTAAGTGAGTGAGTACATATGAAGGGGAGTGCCTCCCTATTTATATTCTTTTGTTGATTTGACCTCTAACTTGGTGGGGCCGACTTCACTAGCTGACAAGGCCGACTTGTCCAACTGGACACCACAAATAGTATATAGTATATTGACACTTGGGTGTTATTGACCCGACTTACATTCGGAGGTTTACATTGCATCCTTCAATGACTATAACAAGACCAAACTCTTCTCCGGAAGGAGGAATACAATACATCTAGAATATCTTCCTAAGTTACATTATTTTAACACTCCCTCTTAACTAGGAAGGTATTCAACCGTAGTAGCAACTGCTACTATTACAACTATACAACTGACTGGTGAGACTCTATATGTCATAGGAGGTTTTGATACATCTTCATCATCGATCTCAGCTGGATCTTCTTCTACAATATTTCTTCAGTCATCTTCGTGTCATTTTCTAGACCATCTCTTGCAGCATCACCATACACATGTTGAATCATCTTTTGGATCATCATCATTCGTTACTTCATCTTCAGGACCATCTTTTATAGTATCAGTATGTAAATACTGGAACATATTTTGAATCATCTACTGGCCAACATCAGTGTGTAGACATTGAACCATCATCTGTAACATCATCATCTACATATTCAGTATGTGTGAATACTAAAACATCATCATCTGCATTGTAAGTATCATCATCTACATCTTCAGTATGTAAATATTGAACCACCATCATCTGCATCTTCAATATGTGAATACTGAAACATCATCATCTGTATCTTCATCATGGGAATACTGAAACATCATCATCTACATCAACAGTATGTAAATACTGAAACAATCAAAAACATAATTAGCATGTTAGTGCTAAAAATCAAATCATATGTATTGTTAGATCATCATGTGCATCATTAGCATAGATATGTTGGAACATCATCATTATAAACATCATCATCAATATAGAGATACCGAATCTGTGACATCAGTATAGAAATTTTGGGACTACCACATCAATCTGTGTAACAACACTGAAACTATCTTAATAAACATCTCAACATCTATCATTCAATCATCATTCAAGCATATCAGTAATCATTTGTAAACATCTCAAAAATCATCTCAGCAATCAACAGTGTGACAACACTGTAAACATCTCATCAAGCATCTCATCAATCATCAGTATAATCAATCCTGAAACATACATCTCAATCAATCATCAGTATAACAATACTGAAACTATCATCAGGATACCAATACTGAAGAATACATCTCAATCAATCATCGATATAACAATATTGAATCAGCCATCTCAACAATCAGCATACCAATGTTGAACCAATAATCTCAGTAGTCATCAGTATAACAATACTGGACTAAACATCTCAACAGTCATCAGTATAACACTACTAAAAGCAATCATCTCATCAATCAACAGTATAACAATACTATAAAAACCATCATTCCCTCTAACTATCTTGGAGCAGCATCATGATGAGTTCTCTGGTAGATCCATCCAGGCATTTTGTCTAACTTACTAACCCTTTCGAGCCAACAAGCCTATTTAGACAGATGGATCTTCCTGGGGACCAACAAGCCTTGTACTAGATTACAAACCCACTTGGGTTAAACTGATCTAGCCAGACATACTAATCCTCGTAGGATCAACATGCCTCGTCTAACTAACCCTTTCGGGCCAAACAGTCCTATCCAGACTTACCCTACTCTAGACTGAGCTACTCACCATTGCATCCTTCTTCCATCTACAGTCACTCCCTCTTTCAAGAGAGGTCCTTTTGGACTACACCAATCTTGTCTCAAAAGTATTCAAACTTTACATGAGCCAGAGGCTTAGTTAACACATCTGCCACTTATTCCTCTGTAGGAACATACTTAAGCTTTACAACTCCTTCCTGAACCATGTCCCGAATGAAGTGATATCTCACTTCATTATGTTTTTACTTATCTTGAAACCCTGGATTTTCTGTCATCTTGATACAAATCTGTTTATCACAAAGGATATCAGTAACATCTATCTCTTCATAAAATAAACCTACCAACATCTTCTGAATCCATACCGCTTCACTGCAAGCTTAGCAAGCAGCAATGAATTCTACTTCTGTTGTGCTAAGTGCAATACTTGTCTGCTTTCTACTGAACCATGAGATCATGCCTGATCCCAAACTAAAACAACAACCTGAGGTGCTCATTCTGTCTTTAGTCCATCCTGCCCAATCTGAGTTTGTGAACCCATGCAATCTGATCTCACCATCTGACGTATATCTGAGACCATAATCTAAATTTCCCTTTAGATACCTCACCACTTGTTTTACTCCCATCAAGTGAATATGCTTGGGATTCACCATGTACTAACTTAGTGTGTTTACAACAAAACATATATCTAGTCTCATATTGGTTAAGTACATTAGTGAACCAACAATCTGTCTGTACAAGGTGGCATCTACAATTTCTGATGTATCATCATTCAATAAATTCAAGTTTGTTTTCATCGGAGTAGTCATGGCATTACAATTTAACATTCCAAATCTCTTTAGAATTTCCACTGTATATTTTCCTTAGTTTAGGAAAATCTCATCTGGATATTGCCAAACTTCAAGACCTAGAAAGTAGTGCATCATTCCAAGGTCTTTCATCTCAAATTCTACAACAAGCTTCTTCTTTCATTCATTGATGGGTTTATCTTCACCTGTTAAGAATAAGTCATCCACATATAATAGTAATAGCATAAGCCCATCATCCTCAACCTCATAGTAAAGGTTAGAATCTGCCTTACCCTTGGTAAAGCCTAAACTCATCAGGAATCCTTCTATTCTTCCGCACCATGTTCTGGGTGTTTGGTTTATCCCATACAATGCTTTCTTAAGTTTGCATACATAAGCTTCTCGATTGTCAGTCTCAAAACCTTGTGGTTGTTCGATATACACTTCTTCTTCTATCAATCCATTTAGAAAATTTGTCTTTACATCCATCTGATGTAACTTCCACTTCTTTTTGGATGCCAAGGAAAGGACAATTCTAATTGAAGTATACCTAGCTACTGGAGCAAAGGCCTCTTCATAGTCAATTCCTTTCTTTTTGGGAGAACCCTCTAGCTACAAATATTTCCTTGTATCTTTCTATACTACCATCTACAGAATGCTCTGTTTTGTTGAAGATCCACTTCGAGGATACCACTGAATTGCCTTTTGGTATTGGTAATATTTCCCACACATCATTCTTTATTATGGATTGGTATTCCTTGACCATTACATCAACCCATTCCTTCTGCTTTTTTTCTTCTTCAAAAATTTTTGGTTCTTTATCAACTAGATCACTCACCAAAGTCATATAACTAGGATATGAGTTTTTCTTCTTTCTTTCTCTAATGGTTCCTTCTAGGAAACCATGCCTTTTTGCTTCTCTAATTACATCACGAGCCCAAGCAGGCTTTCTCTTTTGAGAAATCATTTCTGTAACACCCTGGTTTTGACCCCGTTGCATTAAATGTACATGATGTATATATTGTAATGCATCGTGGTGTGGAGCTAAAGGAAAAATCCCCACCATCGATTTAGTTGTGTTATGTTTCGGCGAACGAAATCGTTGCCGATGGTATATCATGGTATATGGCATATATTAAGTTTTGTCATCATGTAAATATGCATCTTCAATTAAATAACCCAACCAGCTATGTTCGCGGCAACTAAATTGAGAAGGGGCATGATTCTCATAAGGATAAGGGGCGGGAATGTCAAACTTTGAACCAATGGGGAAAAAATCCATGCGTCACCACCCTGTTTGATTTTCCCATCTTTCCTTGTCTTATCCAACTACCATTTTAATGCTCTGCAGAGTAGCTGAGGCAGTTATTTTGTTGGGGAGTGGAGCGTGGCAGGACTGTCAGCCCTTGCCCACACGCACACTCCACCAGCAAATCGAACCTCACGTTGGGCAAAAGAAACGACTACGCCCATCATTCCACTCTCTCCATGATGGTGCTGTAAACACTACGGCACTTCTGACTCACCATTCTCCATTGTCGCTCATCCTCACGCAAGGAAAAACGCCCTGTGTCTCATGCAGAGGAATTCTTTTTTCTGTTTGATCTCAAGTAGCCAGGAGAAGGAGCCATTTTGACTGTCATTCACATTTTTCCACAGAGAGGAATCTGGTGTGTTTCCGTCCATATTTGGGATCTGGTGTAAATATTCTCTCACGCACAAGTTGGGATGTTGATTTTCCTTCCCCATTGCGATCTGTGTAAGTCTTCCCAATGGCTTCATTGCTGGGAACAGACTATTGTTTCCCCACGTTGCTGGTTGTGTCTGTTTTACATTTTGGGAATGTTGTAGGTTGTTTCAGAGTTGTTTTGGCCACGATAGGGCCAAGAACGACTCAGGAATTGTTTTCCTTGCCCAAGCTATGGATCGCTTGTGTGACTACATGTATGCAGTGGTTGGTCTTCGGACTGTGTTGGGAGCAGGAATGGGGGCTTGGTTTGCTTGATAAACCTGGTGTGTTTGGAAACCACACAGACAGAGCTAGAGAGATGGCTTTCTTCTCCACAACCCCTGAATAGCACTGGAAGGGAAGTCAGGGCCTAAGGNTTGTGTTGGGTGTGTGTGGGTGTCTTAGAAGTCAGGCTAGTTCTGGTGTAGGTGTTCCTAGCTCTGTAATGGGCTCACCAGCTTAGCATTTAGCCTTTTCTAGCTCCTTGATGGCTTGATAAACCTGACCATGTTGGCTTGGATATCTTTTTGATGGCCTGATAAACCCAACTGTGTTGGCTTGGCTGTGTTTTGTGTATCCTTGGCCATGTGTAAGCCTGCTTGTTCCTTGTTCCTTGGGGAGTCATGCCCAGCTCGGGGGTGGTAGCATTGCTGAGAGATTTAGGAGCATGCTAGCCTATGGTTGGGTGGAACGTTGTAGCGACGTAGCTGGTTGCGGGATGATTTATTTATGAGATAAGTAATCTTATCTATTTTACTTCTACAATCATATTTACTGTTAATGAATATGATGAACATGTTGAATGTTTGTATGAACGTATGTTTGCTTCTGCTATATGATAGATAATCACGTATGCATGTTCTAGTTCAAAGCATTTTTTTTCAGCGTTTTATGTACATGTTCATGGGGCGGTTTCCCAGATGGTTAATGCCATGGTAGTGTCCTCTTCGCCAGTCAAAGGGTCAGGGACGTTATAGTGTGGTATCAGAGCTCATGTTGCAGCATGGGCCTGAATGGGCCATGAAAGATGCAGTGACAGAGGCAGGATTTCCTTCTGCCTAGCAGAGATCAGAAATTTATGACAAAAAACTTCCACAAAAATTTTCCTAAGTGCCTGAACCGTCGACCCATCGAAAGACTAGGTGGGAAGCTCCTCCAATGTAGCAGAGAGCTAGATGGAAGATCACCCGACGGAGGAAGAATTGCGGAAAATTTTCTGAGTTTTCGTCGACTGTCGGTGGAACTTAGTGGATGTGGGAGCCGTAGTTTCGGTGAAGATCAGTCGAAGACCACCGAAACGCCAGCTCGATGTAGTGGAAGAAACACCTGATATTGACTTTCGGCATCGACGAATTTTAGTTGTTCAAACCGTCGATGCCGTCGACAAAAAATAGTTGTTGGGTTCGACGACACCGCAGAATAAGAAGAGAAAAATTTTCGAAAAATTTGTCTAAGTGTTGAAGACCATCAGCGATCAGTGAAAGATAGTGGTTTGGACTGCCGATGCGTCAGAAGAAGATCAGCTGAAAGGACTGCTGATGAAGTCAGAAGGATTTAGTTGTTTGTGTGCCCACCGTTGTGGTTGTTTAGTGGACTATCCTTCTAATGGACAGTTGTTCCGACTGCCGATGCCACAGTGACTAGGGGTTCTAACCGTCGATAGGATTGTCACCGTGGAAACCCCAAAGAGTTTGATGGCCGCCATTGCGGCTGCCCATGGAACTAGCCGCCCGATGAGTAGAAGATTCGATTGCCAACGCGGTAGTGCTTAGTGGATCAGATCACCGATGAACAGCGGAGGAAGTTAGTTGTGTTGACCGCCGAAACGTTGGAATGTTGAGATGAGACCCGATCCTGTACAAGGAAATTTTGAGTTTTTCAGTGGGATTTCTTAGCAAATTTCAACTATTTTTCAGTGGGATTTTCAGCGGTTTTTCAGTGGATTTTCAGGGCTGAAAAGGAGAAAGTGGCAGTGATCTTATGCACCAGATTGCACGAAAATCATAGATTTATAACAAGGGGGAAGGCCCCCTTGACCCCCGTCATCCCCCTCAGACAGATGTTCTTTGATGTAGAAAATCTTGTGTTTGGGAAAATTTGTTATTTTATGATTTTTCCAAGAGAAGGTAATTAAATCTGATTTATATCAATGTTATGCATCTAACAGTTGTGTTACTAACACATTTGCAGAATCATAGTCACCTTCAAGGGAAATATTCCAGGTAGTGCAGTTTGGTAAGTGAGTGGTGGTTCAGTTATGAGAACCCATGACGGATATGATGCTCAGGATTTTTACGAGCGTGCGCGAGATGCCATGGGAGAAAATGTCCGTAATGAAAATGATGACATAGAGTCTAATGGAAGGATATTCCAAGAGACACCATCAGATGTTGTAGCCACCATGAGAAGCTTGATTAAAGCCCAAGAAGAGAAACACCATCTGAATGCTGCAATGTTGCAGAGTTTAACAGACTTGCAGAGAAAGATAGACTCTAGACAAGGTACAACAAGACCAGAAGGCAGTAATAGCAGTACTAGGAGAAGGAGAAGAACTTCTAGTGGATCATCTGACTCTGAAGAATCCAATGGAGATTCAAGTTCTTCTTCTCATAAAAGAAAAAGAAAGAGACACCATAGGGATCGCTCTCGATATGAATTTAAGAAAGCTAAACCTCCTACATTTGATGGCGAGGTAAAGACTGGACAAGAGGCTGAAGCTTGGCTTCTTGGGATAAAGAAGTACTTTCAAGTGCATGATTATTCAGGAAACATGAAGGAAATAGTTGGTATATTCAATCTGAATGGAAGAGAATCCATTTGGTGGGAACACTTCAAGCAAGTAAAGAGGATCAATGAAAGGAGACTTAAGTGGAAACAGTTCAAGAAGTATTTCAAGGAGAAATACCTCTCTGACAGGTATTATGATGACAAGATTAAGGAGTTCCATGAGCTGAGATTGGGGCAGCAGACCATGGAAGAGTATGCAAATAAGTTTTTGGAGCTGTTGAGGTATGTCCGGTACATTAGAGGTGAAAAAGTGAAGGTCCGGCGTTTTTTGAGTAGATTACCTCAATCTTACAAAGATAGAATTGAATTTTATGAACCTAGAACTCTTGAAGAAGCAATAAGGAAGGCTAAGTATTGCTATGAGCAAAGCAAAGGTAAATCGGATTACCATAAGGCATGGAAGGACAAGAAGAATGAGAAGTTTGACCAAAGAAAGAAAGGCTTCAAACCTTCTAACTTTAGGAATCAGTAGAAGCAGCCATCCCAAGATGCGAGTAAGCCAGTTGGAGTGATAGGAGAAAAGCCTGAAGATCCACAATAGAATAGAGGACCACTTCAATGTTAGAGATGTGGAGGACCCCACATGCGTAGAACTTGTCCACTCAAGAATGAGAGTGCAAGATCAGCGTATAACATTCAAGAAGCATAAATAGTGGGTCAAGTAGCAAGGGCAATCCCTAGGATTTATGCAGCACTGGAGGACCGCCAGGCAGATCACCAGTCAGCTGTGGTTGAATTTGCAGGTAATATTGTTGAGCAATCTGTTTCTATTTTGATTGACCCTGGTTCTACTCACAATTACATTACTCCTAGAGTAGTGGAGATTTGTGCTTTTAAGAAAGTAAAGCATAGGAAGTCTTGGTTAGTCCAGCTAGCCACTGGAACTAAGAGAAAGGTCAATGAATGAAGTGGTAGAGAAATGTCCACTGGTCATGAATGGATTGGTCACTTGCGTAGATCTGAATGTTCTACCACTTGGTTCCTATGATGTTCTCATTGGAATGGTTTGGTTAGAAGCTCACAGGGTGAAGCTTGACTGTTACAATAAGACTTTCGAATGCATGAATGAAGAAGGGAACCTAGTAGTTGTGAAAGGTATTCCAAAGGTGATTTCAGTACGGCAGGTTTCAACAATGCAGTTAAAGAAGTTCTGTGGGAAAGGCTTCCAGTTGTATGCAACTCAAATTTTGGAGGCAACAGATGATGAAACTCTGAGGTTGGAGGACTATCAGGTGTTACAGGAATTCAGGGACGTGTTTTCTGATGAGATTCCAGGGCTTCCTCCAAAGAGGGACATTGATTTCACTATTGAACTTGTTCCGGGAGTAGCACCAGTGTCCAAGACACCCTACAGGATGAGTACACCGGAGATGCTAGAGTTGAAGATGCAACTGCAAGAGTTGTTGGAAAAGAAGTATATCTAGCCAAGTGTGTCTCCTTGGGGAGCACTAGTTCTGTTTGTAAAGAAGAAAGATGGTACACTCAGGTTATGTATTGATTACAGACAATTGAACAAGGTTACTGTGAAGAATAAATATCCTTTGCCTAGGATTGATGACCTCTTTGATCAAATGAGGGGAGCAAGGGTATTTTCCAAGATTGACTTGAGGTCTGGTTACAATCAGGTGAGAATCAAGGATGAAGACATTCATAAGACAGCCTTTAGGGCAAGGTATGGGCATTATGAGTTTGTATTGGTACCATTTGGTCTCACAAATGCACCAGCTACATTTATGTGCCTTATGAATAGTGTCTTCAGCAGGTATTTGGACAAGTTTGTTCTTGTTTTCCTTGATGACATTCTTGTTTATTCTAAGAATGAGGAAGAACATGAAGAGCATTTGAGATTGACATTGAAATTGCTCAGGGAGCATTAGCTGTATGCAAAACGGAGCAAGTGTGACTTCTATAGAGATAGAATTTAGTACTTGGGTCACATTATCTCAGAGGAGGGTATATCTGTGGACCCTAAAAAGATTGAATCCATTATGAATTGGCCTACTCCAATAAATGTGACAGATGTAAGATCTTTTATGGGACTTGTAGGATACTACTGGAGGTTCATTGAGGGATTCTCCAAAGTTGCACATGCCATCACTTCTTTGCAAAAGAAGGGGATAAAGTTTGAATGGACATCGAGGTGTGAAGAAAGCTTCCAGCAATTGAAGAATCTTCTCACCAATGCACCCGTATTGAAAGTTGCAGATCCAAAGAAAGATTTTATGGCGTGTACCGATGCATGTGGACAAGGGCTTGGGGGAGTCCTTATGCAGGACAACCACGTAATATGTTATGAGTCGAGAAAGCTGAAGGAGCATGAGAAGAACTATGCCACTCATGATCTAGATCTTGCAGCCATAGTACATGCCCTCAATATGTGTAGACATTACTTGATGGGTAGAAGATTCGAGCTCAGGACAGACCATTGTGGTCTGAAGTATTTGTTTAATCAGCCTACTCTGAATGCTAGGCAAGCGAGATGGCTGGAATTTTTATGTGAGTTCGATTTTGAAATCAAGCACATAAAGGGAAAAGAGAATAAGGTAGTTGATGCACTTAGTAGGAAGGTGTAGGAAATGCATGTGGCATCTCTTAGTATTTGCCAGTCAGATTTGAGGCAGCAGATTGTTAATCATGTTGCTGGAGATGAATTGTATGAGTAGGTAAAAGTCAAATTGCAGCAGCAAAGTCTTGAGAAGAGGTATGAGGGATATAAATTGGAAGAAGATGGACTTCTCACTTATAACAGTAGAATTTATATTCCAGATGTAGCATATTTGAGGAGAGTTGTTATGGATGAAATCCCTCAAGCTCCGTATTCCAGTCACCCAAGATACCAAAAGACAATTGCTACAGCCAGAAAGCAGTACTTCTGGCCAGGAATGAAAAAGGACATGGCTGAATACATTTCCAGGTGCATGAAATGTCAACAGGTAAAGGTTGAGCATCAACATCCCGTAGGCTTGTTGCAGCCTTTGCCAGTTCCAGAATGGAAACGGAAAGTTATTTCCATGGATTTCATTACAGGATTGCCGATGACTTGAAGACAACATGATTCCATCATGGTTGTGGTGGACAAGTTGACAAAGGCAGCGCATTTTATACCAATTAAGTCTACGCATAAGACTGATGACATTGCAAAGATCTTCATGAAGGATATTTTCAAATTGCATGGATTGTCGAAGGCAATAGTCTCTGACAGAGATGTCAAGTTCACTACCAACTTTTGGAAGGGGTTGTTTGTAGATTTGGGTACCAAGCTAAACCTCAGCAATGCATACCATCCTCATACAGATGGGAAGACAGAGAGAGTTAATCAGGTTCTTAAAGATATGCTTCTCCTATACGTGATGGACAAACCAACCAAGTGGGAAGATTACTTGCACTTGGTAGAGTTTGTTGATAACAATGGACAACGGGCATCCTTGGGGATGAGTCTGTATGAAGCTTTGTATGGGGGAAGGTGTAGGACACTAGTGACTTGGGATAACCCAATGAATAGGGTTGTGCTTGGACCAGAATTGCTCAAGGAAATGGAGCAAGAGGTTGTAAAGATCAGGAAGAATCTGAAAGTAGCACAGGATAGACAGAAAAGCTATGCAGATAAGCATAGGGTGAACAGGGAGTTCAGTGTTGGGGATCATGTTTACCTCAAAGTGAGAGCAGAGAAGAGTTCCTTGAAGCTTGGAAGTTGTGCCAAGATGTCACCAAGATATTGTGGGCCGTTTGAAGTGCTTGAAAGAATAGGGCCAGTTGCATATAGACTTGCATTGCCTGCTAGTACTAGAGCTCATAATGTTATTCATGTTTCTTTGCTTAAGAAATATGTACATGATCCTAACCATGTGATAAAATGGGATGTGATTCAGGTGGAACCCGAGGGAGAGTTTCGAATCGAGCCAATGCGCATCCTCGACAGAAAGGTCACAATGCTCCGGAACCGGGCTATAGGGCAAGTAAAGGTGCAATGGGAGCACTATGGACCTGAAGAGGCTACGTGGGAGCTGGAGGATGCCATGCGATTAGCACATCCATTTTTGTTCAATTCTACGGATCACTGAGGCGATACCAGTGTAGCATTTTGTTCAAATTTTGTAAAGCACTGAGGACAGTGCTATTCAAGGGGGAGGGGAATGTAACACCCCGGTTTTGACCCCATTGCATTAAATGTACATGATGTATATATTGTAATGAATCGTGGTGTGGAGCTAAAGGCAAAATCCCCACCATTGATTTAGTTGTGTTATGTTTCGGCGAATGGAATCATTGCTGATGGTCTATCGTGGTATACAGAATATATTAAGTTTTGTCATCATGTAAATATGCATCTTTAATTAAATAACCCAACCAGCTATGTTTGTGGCAACTAAATTGAGAAGGGGCATGATTCTCATAAGGATAAGGGGCGGGAATGTCAAACCTTGAACCAATGGGGAAAAAATCCATGTGTCACCACCCTATTTGATTTTCCCATCTTTCCTTGTCTTATCCAACTACCATTTTAATGCTCTGCAGAGTAGCTAAGGCAGTTATTTTACTGGGGAGTGGAGTGTGGTAGGACTGTTAGTCCTTGCCCACATGCACACTCCACCAGCGAATCGAACCTCATGTTGGGTAGAAGAAACAACTACGCCCATCATTCCACTCTCTCCATGACGATGTTGTAAACACTCCTGCACTTCCGACTCACCATTCTCCATTGTCACTCATCCTCATGCAAGAAAAAATGCCCCTTGTCTCATGCAGAGGAATTATTTTTTTTGTTTGGTCTCACGCAGCCAGGAGAAGGAGCCGTTTCAACTGTCATTCACATTTTTCCACAAAGAGGAATCTGGTGTGTTTCCGTCCATATTTGGGATATTGTGTAAATATTCTCTCACGCACAGGTTGGGAGGCTGATTTTCCTTCCCCATTGCGATCTGTGTAAGTCTTCCCGGTGGCTTCATTGCTGGGAATGGACTGTTGTTTCCCCACATTGTTGGTTGTGTATATTTTACATTTTGGGACTGTTTTAGGTTGTTTCAGAGTCGTTTTGGCCATGATAGGGCCAAGAACGACTCATGAATTGTTTTCCTTGCCCAAGCTGTGAATCACTTGTGTGACTGCGTGTATGCAGTGGTTGGTCTTCGGATTGTGTTGGGAGCAGGGATGGGGGCTTGGTTTGATTAATAAACCTGGTGTGTTTAGAAACCACACAGACAGAGCTAGAGAGTTTTCTTTCTTCTCCACAACCCCTGAATAGCACTGGAAGGGAAGTCAAGGCCTGAGGGACTATGTAGCAAAGAAGGGACTGATTCCTTATGTTGGGTGTGTGTGGGTGTCTTAGAAGTCAGGCTAGTTCTGGTGTAGGTGGTCCTAGCTCTGTAATGGGCTCACCAGCTTAGCATTTAGCCTTTTCCAGCTCCTTGATGGCCTGATAAACCTGACCATGTTGGCTTGGCTGTCTTTTTGATGGCCTGATAAACCCAACTGTGTTGGCTTAGCTATGTTTTGTGTATCCTTGGCTATGTGTAAGCTTGCTTGTTCCTTGTTCCTTGGGGATTCATGCCCAACTTGGGGTTGGCAGCATTGCTGAGAGATTTAGGAGCATGCTAGCCTATGGTTGGGTGGAACGTTGCAGCAACGTAGCTGGTTGCGGGACGAGTTCTTTATGAGATAAGTAATCTTATCTATTTTACTTCTGCAATCATATTTACTATTAATGAATATGATGAACATGTTGAATGCTTGTATGAATGTATGTTTGCTTCCGTTCTATGATAGATAATCACATATGCATGTTCTAGTTCAAAGCATTTTGTTTCAGCATTTTATGTACATACATGTTCATGGGGCGGTTACCCGGATGGTTAATGCCATGGTAGCATCCTCTTCACTGGTCGGAGGGTCGGGGACATTACAATTTCACTGGGAAATTCTGCTGGTAACTGAGGTTCGATCATATCATGATCCTCATGTATATGACTTTATTCTTCCTTCCTAACTGGTTTAGGATTCTCTGCAACTTTGGTAGTTTCATGTTCCTCTTCATCTTCCTTATCTTTCTTCGAATTTCTGAAAGTTGTATCTTCGTCGAATGTTACATCTCTGCTAAGTTCAATCTGAGGGCATCCTGGGATATAGATTCGATAGGATTTTGACTGTTCATTATACCCTACAAATGATCCCTTCTTTCCTGAAGGATCTATCTTTGTTCTTTTCTCCTTGGGAATATGAATTTACACAGGACAACCAAATATATTTGGGTGACTTACCTCAGGATTTTCTCCAGAAAGCATTTCTTCTAGGGTTTTTTTCCCAAGGGCACTGTGGGAGATTATGTTTTGTACATGCACTGTTGTTCTAGTTGCTTCTTCCCACAGGTACATTGGTAGATATTGATAATGTATCATATCTTTTACCGCTTCCATGATAGATCTATTCTTTCTTTCTGCCATGCCATTTTGTTGAGGATTATAGGGAATGGTGAGCTCCCTCTTAATCCCAGCTTCCTTGCAAAAATCATTCAATTCATTTGATGTGAACTCTCCTCCATTATTTGACCTTAAGATATTTATTTTCCTCTCAGGGAGATTTTCTACTAGGGCCTTAAATTCTTTAAACCTTTCAAACACTTCATCCTTCTTTTTCAAAAAATATATCCAAGTCTTGCAGGAGTAGTCATCAATAAAAGAAGCATAGTAAACATACTCGCTTAATGAATTTGTTTTCATTAGCCCGCATATATCTGAATGGATAATATCTAAGATCCCTTTTTCTTTGATGTAACTTTTTGGATAGGGATTATCGGTATTCATTCCTTGTGCACATCCTTTGCATACTCCTTCATGTTCTATCTGAATTTCTAGTAGACCAGTCACAACCTTGCTGACTATTGGTAGAGCTTTGTAATGAATATGAGCAAGCCTTCTGTGCCAAAGCTCACATGGATTTATTGTATTGGTTTCTAATGTTGAATTTGCATGTCCCTTCTATTTGCAGAGTCCTCCTTCTTCAATTCCAATTTGTACTGCATCATCTATGGTCTTTCCTTTTGACCACATGAGGAATTTTCCATCTAGGAAGGAAACTCAGAATCCTCTCTTGTCTAAAGATGAAATAGACAGGAGTTTCTTCTTTATTCCAGGAACATATAGGACATATTTAGTCTTCATGGAATTTCCAGAGTCCAACTTATAGGATGCTTCTCCCATTCCTTTGATGGGATATTGAGAATCATCTTCAAGCATTACTTTGTGTCGTGATTATTTTTGTACAAGGCATGATAGTGAGTCCTTGTATCCTACCATGTGCTTGGATGCACCATTTTCTACTAGCCAGGTGTCATTGATTGGTGAGACTGATCCTGTTAGGGCAAAGATCAGTACATATTCTTCACTGGATTCTTCATATTTCTTTGATTCCTCTTCAACTTCTTGATCACTATATTCAATAGCATGAGATTGGAGTATTTTCATCTTCTAACTCTTTTTGCTTTCATGGGATAGTTGATGGAAATGTGTCCCAACTTGTGACAAGTGAAGCATTCATAATTTGAGAAGTCTTTCTTGGGTCTTTTGAACCCTTGTGTCTTATGAGGATGATCATGACTCTTTCTTTTGTACTTTTCTTTGGCACGAGACGTCAAGGCTTGATCTCCAATTCATTTAGCTTCACTTCTCTGGATAAGATTATTTCTTCTTCTTGGACACATTCTTCCCATGGCTTCCTGAATTTAGTTAGTTTCCTTCTTGAACAGATTCCTCAGATAAAAGCTTCCCAATATCTTAGGAGACCATTTAAGGAGGTCATCACAATTTATGTTCCTCTACTATATCACCAATAGCTTCTAGTTGATGTCTAATTTGAGATACTCTTGAAAAGTAAGATTTCATAGTGTCTTACTTTTGAGTCCTTACACTTTTGAGGTGATTCCTCAAAGTCATTTTCCTGTTGATGTTTCTTCCTTCAAATAGACTATAGAGAGAATCAAACATTTCTTTTGGAGTTTCCCTTGATGATACTTAAGGAATCAAGTTATCCTTCATGGAGTCAGCTATGATCATTTTGGCTATGATCATATCATTCTTATGATTGGACTTAGCCTCCTCCTCTTCTAATTCTTTCACTTCTTCCTTCATGGGCTTGTATATATCATTCTCTTGCATGATGAGCATGATTCTATACTTCCATGCTCTGAATTTTTCAGCACCTTCAAGCTTTTCATCTAGCTTGGTGTTCTTAATCATCTTAAACAGAATGAGAACTTCAAATGGAACGAGGAAGAGTACTTACTTGGAGAAAATAGTTTATGGCTGACCTCCTTCTAGTTGACCTAGGGTTTGATGTAGAAACCCTAATTTCTCAACCAGAAACCCTAATAGGGTTTAGAGGTCGAAAAGATGTGCCTCCCTGAGGCAAGGTAGACTATAACTTGCTTTCCCTGAGATTAATGATAGAGTCACAAAAAATTGAAACCATAGTTTGTCCTGGCAGCAGTAACTGATCGAAAACTGAAACTTCTTGGATTTTCGATCTGTCTTCACAGAAATATGTGCTCTTCAAGGGATATTTGAGGGATCCCTCTTGCATGTCTGATCTATCGAGGAATTTTTTCAGAATGAAAACCCTAGATGTGCAGTGCTTCCTTTTAGGGTGGCTCTAATACCATGTTAAGTTTTTATCAATTTGCTTAGCTGGTATCTTAAAACAAATTACTAGAAGATCATTGATAGAACAACATGCACATAAAACATAAGAACACAAGAACACAAAGATTTTCCTCGAGGAAACCACAAGGGAGAAAACCCCACAAAACTTCCTCAGTATAGATCTTGACCAGGAAGTGTAAAACCCAGACAACTACTTCAAACTTCTTTTTGGTGCACTAGTTCTTCTCTCTCTTGCAAAACTACTTGAGTGAGTGAGTACAAATGAAGGGGAGAAACTCCCTATTTATATTCCTTTGTTGACTTGACCTCTAACTTGGTGGGGCCGACTTCACTAGCTGACAGGGCCGACTTGTCTAGCTCGACACCACAAATAGTATATATTATATTGACACTTGGGTACTATTGACCCGACTTACATTTGGAGGTTTACATTGTATCCTTCAATGACTCTAACAAGACCAAACTAATCTTTGGAAGGAGGAATACAATACATCTAGAATATCTTCCGCAGTTACATTATGTTAACGAATAAAGCCAAACAAAATTCAAAATAAGCTTAGGATAGGCAAAAAAATTGTGCATATCTAAAAACAAATCATAAATAATTTCAATTCAGGGATCACGTTTATTTGAATGTCAAAGCAAAAGGGATTTACCTAAGTCTTGGGAAGTGCACCAAACTATCCCCTAGATACTATTGACTCTTCTATATATTGGAAAAAATAGGGCCTATGGCCTATCAACTTACTCTACCATCTAACATTCAAGCACAAAATGTATTTCATGTTTCTTTGTTAAAAAATATGCTCATAATTCTAAGCATGTTACCAACTGGAATGTGATACAGGTGGAACCAGAAGGAGAATTTCAACCAAAACTTCTCTGTATATTGGACAAGAAATAAATATTTCTTGGGAATTGAGCCATCACTTTGGTAAAGTTGTAGAGGAACCACTTCATCCCTGAGGAGGCCACTTGGGAAATGGAATATGCTATGAAGAAAGCATACCCATTCGTGTTCCGAAGTTGAATTTTTTTTATATATGAACACCGGGACAATGTTTCTTTAAGGGAGAAAGGATGTAATATCCCAATATCTACTCCCTAAGTTCATTAACTGATTTTTGAACAAGTACATTATTTGGATTTATAATGAAATACTAAAAATTTAACACCATTGATAATAAGTCATGGTGTAAATGTAAATATGATATGTTTTACCTTATTATCCTTCACAAAGTCAAATGGGTAGAAAAAAAGGTAAGAGAGGCCATAGTCTTACTAAGGTGGTAAGCTAACTTAGGAAAATAAATATGAAAACTATTTTAAATCATATAAATTTAAAATCCAATTCATCTTAAACACTAATAGTTTATGTGAGGTATCTCACTCACATTAAACCTAAAGAAAATACTAAAAATGGAATCCTTTAAATACAAAAGAAGAGAGAAATTAAGAAAAGAGACATTTTTTTGAAGAACAGAAAGAGCGCAAGAAAGATACATAATCCACAAACAACCCTACTAAACTTGGAAACCGAATACCCTAAGAGATCAAATAGAAGAGTCAAGAAATGGATATTTGCATAAGCAAATTACCTTGTTACAAGTTCAAGTTCAGTCAAGTTTGGAAGAAAAATATCTATGGCCATAAAGTGAAGCATTGGAAGTGTTATTCGGAAAATATTTTCCTGCTTGGAACCTAAGAAAGACGGGTAAAAACATTCTTGAACTGATTTAGTAATAGAGAGCATAAGCATTTTAGGTTTCTACTACTTTGAGCATTATGTGTTAGGTGTGAATGTAAAGGTGTGTCTTTTGAATATTGAGAAATGAGTTAGTATTGTCCAAATTTGAGAATTGAAAAACCTAACCTGTAAAAGATTACCTGGGTAGCAGCTTGATCCCTAGTGAGACTATGGCTTGGCTCTGTGGTGACTAGAAGAGCATAAAGACTAAATTGCTATTGTTGGTGTTTGGATGGATGGTTGTTGTAATCTCACAGATCACATAGGGTTACCAATAATACACATAGAAACATATAATCATAACAGACACAAGAGACAAAATGGTAAGGTAGAATAATAGTTGTATTAATAAGTCACATGAGGGTCCATACATACACAAAACTTAACCAAGTTCTCATTTGGCTCAACAACCTAATATATATGATTACAAATGGTTACAAGTAACTACCTGTCGGTTCGGTCAACTGACACAACTTTAATTTGGCCAGCCTAATCTCCACTTAGTCGGCTATTTGACTAGTCGGCTCACCGACTAGCTCCTCCAACATCCCCCCCAGGAACAAAATATTTCTTCGTCCCGAAGAAACAGGGGAGGTACTCAACAGTGCACTGTCTGAGGTAGTTACTTCTACTATGGTTTGTCTTCATGGGTTGTGTAGTCAAATGGTTGGTTGTTTCTACACACATACTTCCACAATGGCTTCTGTTGTAATGGCCAGTTGGTGTTGAAACTCTGTCCAATTCTATAGAACTTTCTGGATATCGATAGTCAAGGTTGTGATGCTTGATAGAGTCAAAATTTTCTCCTAGATGGAAAGATATGCGATGCTTTCCATGTCATGACCCATAAATTGAGCATTTTCTTCTGCTGTATCCAATAGTCTCTTCATCTATGGGAAGATTATGTCTAATCTGTCGAGGCTTGGTAGTGCTTGTTGTACCCACTGATGTGCTTGTTTTTCTAGTTTCTGTGATTTGGCTATTTCCAATACAATCTGGTCTTGTATTGTACTCATTGTTTCTTCACGACCTCGCCTCTTTTCTAGTGCTTGGATTTGTTCACAAATATGGTGGGTCTACTGAAATACTTTCCTATAGTAGGTGGGCCAATTACGGAGTACTTCTTCTGTAATGATAGACTCTTCCAAGTTGTCCTGTAGTACCTTATGAGATTCAGATAATGTTGTGCACTGATGTCTCAGTAATCTGTATGTTTCCTCTTTTTTATCTTCTTTTGTAAGTTGTAGTTATGCTTGTAGGGTCGACACCACAGTTTCAAATAGCAGATACGCTTTCTCTAGTGGCTTGTCGGTGTTGGCCTCTATTTGTCCCGGTATGACTGTTTGAATTAAATTTCTACAATTTGACAGAAATTCAATTTGCTCTTTCTTAGTGCTGTTGAGCTGCTCTCGTCTAGTCTGGCTTCTTGTTGCTGCTTCTGTGGCAAGGGATTCTAAGAGTTGACCCAACTCTCCATCTCTCAGTTTCACTATGTCCACTGTAGTGGTCGATCCTAGTTGGTTGAGGTGGATCACTGTCGGACTTTGTTCTTTATGGTGTTCTTTTTTCTTTTTGTCTTTTCTCTTCCTTTTGTGTCTATGTTGGTCTACCTGTTGTTCTGCTTGTGGTTGATTTTCAGGCAGCTGACTTCTCGACTGTTGATCTTCATTGGGATGAACTTCATTAGTTGGGGGAATTTCTAGTTGAGTCTCTTAGGCAGAGCTTGCAGCTTGGTGTGTATCTAGTAGGTTTGGATCTGGTGGTTCAAGGTTTGGCAAAAGTTCAGAATTCGAAGGTGGTGATGGAGAAGGTGAGTGGTTTGGTGTGAGTGGTGTGGTTGGGATATTTTAAGTCGATGGGGGATCTTCGACTTCTAGTGGTGAATTGGCTGGGTCGTCATAGAATAGGTTGTTGATCACCTGGTTGATTGCTAATATATCTTCCTGGTCATTTTCTTCCAAGTCTCCCACTGGTTCATTGGGTGGTGGATGATGGTTAATGCTTGATAGGTTAATAGATGAAGTGCGGCTTGCGACGATTTGAGAGGTCTTATCAGGGTTCCTTAAGAATGTGGATTTGATACTTCCAACAGTTCTTGGTTTTTGAGGTATATGGCCAATTTGTTGTGATAGGGTCTAGCGTGCTGAGCTAGACTCGATTAACGAACATTTGGTGATAATTTTCTAAGCATATGTGAATAATTCAGGGAATTTTTCAATGTATGCCTGGAAATCGATATTGTGGTTGAGTCGTTCTTTTAATGTTTTTGGCATAGAATTCTTACAGATATTGATAGGGCTGATGGTGAGTGCTTGTGGGATATCTTCATGTGTGATCTGGGTTGGGGATGGGAGTGGTGGCGTGGAAACTAAATCAACAATATCCTCATCGATTTAAGGGTTTGTAGTTTTTACCTTTTTTTGGTCTGCCTTGTTTCGCTCCTGAGTCGACGAACTGCTTAAACTGTGTTTTGACTGATATTTTATTTGCTGCAGCATCTTCTATGATGTTGAGAGTAGTAGCCAACAGTTCTTCTTCATCTTCTAACTCTGATAGTATAAGTTTACATTTCCCCTTCCCTTTTTCCTGATTTGCTTTCTTTCCTTGAGGCTGCTATTTTCTTTAAATTTTGTTTCGCCGTAGCATACTCTGGATTATTGGATTCAATCTCTTCTTCCATCTGCTCTTCTCCTCCCTCTTGTTGATGAGTCGGGATGATACTTTGTTCTGTCAGTACGGCCACCTGATGTTCAGTCGACGCACTTTCAATTTGGAGGGGTTGGGTAACAGTCATTAGTTGGAGCTTGCTGGTATCCTCTGTCAGTGTATCCTTCGACATGAAGGTACTGACATATAGACAAAGTTTGTAATCCTCCTTTTTTTCCTGATCAGTCAAGGGTTCCTCAATAGACTAATTTTTTGCTTTGGCACTTGTTGGTATCGATAGCTTGGTATTGGATTGTGGAGCTAGCTCTTGGAAAATCTCATCGACTGAAGGATAATAGTCGAGAGGTTTTGCTTTTGCTTTCACCCCCTACATGTGCCAGACTGCAGTGTGGTCGATCTCTAGTTGATTGTGTGTTGTTTTTGGTAGACTTCTTCAGATGTTCTGAGGCACCATCCATCTAGTTGTCTGGACTTTTAGAGTCTAAAACCAATTTTCCAATAATACTTTGCCATTTTCTAGTTCTTTCAGAGTTCTGTTCTGTGAAAATGGTTTGAAACGCCACATGTGATATTTGCATGGTTCTTGGAACTGCTTATCTCCAACTAGACATAAGTGGTACATGGCTATCCAAATTATCAGGGATGGGAACCTAATAGTTTTAGCTGACTCCTGGAATTTTTCACATATGGTATTGAGCATGTCGACGACATACTGAGCCCAGCGGTAAATTTTCCTTATGTCTATTTTGTTAAATGCCTCTATTGCTCCATTCGACTGAGGGTGATAAGTTGTAGTTCGTTGGTGGTCAATTTTGAATTGGTCTGTCAGTGCTTTGATGGTTTTGTTAATGAAGTGTGACCTTTAGTCATTGATTAAGTTTATTGGGCATCCAAATCTAGTAATTATGTTTTCATAGATAAACTTAGAAGCTACCTCGATGGAACAGGTTTCAACAGGTTCTGCCTCTACCCATTTGGTTACATATTCTACTGCAGTTATTATATACCTTGCGCCTATTCTTTTTGCTAGTATTGAGAATGGTCCTATGAAGTTGATGGCCCAAATTTCAAATATCAGGCTTGGGTTTACTGATATCAAGGGCATTTCTGTACTAGGCAGAGGTCGACCCATTCATTGGCATCAATCATATTGGCTAACAAACTTCTTACAGTCCTTGTACAGTGTCGACCACCATAGCCCTGACTGTTGGATTTTCTTGGCAGTTGTATCTGCTTGGAAATGTCCTCCCATCGGTCCATAGTGTGCTTCGTGCATAATATTTTCTCTTTCGTGTTCTAATACACATCGTCGGAGGATGTCGTCTAAGCCCATTTGATATAAAAATTTGTTTATGAGGCTGTATGGTGCAGCTTTCATGGCTAAGATTTGTTTCTTTTTCATGCTCTAATACACATCGTCGAAGGATGTCTTCTAAGTACCTATTGACATGTTGGAAAGACTTGTAGTAAGAACATATAAGTGAATATATTTTATTTCTTGTTTACTTGTCTTTGAAATTTATGAAAATGATTTAGAATTTATTTTATATGGTTTTAGTAGACAAATCTTTATTATTCATATGTTATTTAAAACATAGTGAATATGTGTTGATTTAATTACAAGATAGTTATATGATTTAAAATTGTACATAGTTATATTTATATTATATTCATGAGATATCTATATAGAAATAGTAAATGAATTTAAGTAAACATTTTTGTGGATAGAAGATATTTCTAGTTTTCATTAATTGATTATGTGTATATGTTAATGCTATGGTTTACTTTCTGAAATAAAACATAGAAATATGTTGTATTAATTTGTTATACTCTGGGTCCAGAAAGTAATCAATAATATACAAAATAGTACATGTAGTTAAACCATGTCAAGCAATGTATTATATACCTTTGTAATTGATTATTAAACTACCTAGATTCACACTAAGTAATATAAATACATGACAAAGTATACAAGGTAATAAAAACCATCGTAAGTGTCTATGGAGTATTCTCTTATACAATCAAAGTACACATTCAGACTAGACTTAAACTAGGATTCTTGTTTTTTCCAGGAGAAAAATAGGTGTTCCTTGTTATTCATTGAATCAAAGGTAATTGTTTACATCACAGGTGGAGCTTCACTGTGGCCAAGTCCATACGGAGGAGAAAAATTACATCAGCCTCTACAAAAGAGGAGCCATATCATCGAGCATAGAATACTAAACATCTAATAATACATAGAGGGCACAATAGTCACAATCCATGCTCCATCAAAGTAGTGAAGTAGAAAATCCTCCCTACACATTCATTGGATCATGTATGTAAGGAGAGAAATCATGAAAATCCATGAATGGCTCATCTAAGGAAGCACTTATGGGAATGCTTTACTGAGAAAAAATAGGAGGAGTACAAAGACTACCTCAACCATCCAAAGGGATGTGATACGCAAATGCCATGCTCAAGAAGAAATACATCAAAGATGTAAATGAGTACGATGACCAAAGTCAATACTACTGAATAGTTCCATTCCCAATACATTCACCATCTGTGAATTTTGTAAAGTGTAAGAGGCCAGATGCCATAGTAAGTTCCTTTTTAGATAAGCCATCATCCTTCACATTGAATTCTTTTTAAACATGTTGGATCTCAAGATGGAGGAAGAAAGATTCCAAGATTCTAATGTTATGACACCACCCATCCATATTGAGTGCAGAGAGAGTTTCCTTCTGATTAGCCCAGTTGATGATGGTTGATGAATCACCAAATACCTGAAGTGAAGGTAAACCAAGTTCCTTGGCAATAGCAAGTGGAGCCCAAAGTGCAAGAAGTTCAGAACGTGTATTAGTGCTCTGACCGCAGTCCATTCTAATATAGAAATAATGGTCTGAACTGAGAAACAAATATACCCCCACACCCCCGATCATGTTTGTTGAGGCTCCATCAAAAAACCCCAAGGGGTACTTCAATACCAGTGCTTTCCCAGTGGTCCTCCTTTTCCTATTCTTCTGAGCATTTACAGGACAATACTAAAGCTACAAAAGTATGATGTGACAAATAACATTGGATTCTGGAGATAAATCATCAAAAATAGCTTGATTTCTAGTGAGTCAGAGATTCCAAGTCGTGAGAAGTGGAAGATGGAGAAGCTCTTTTTCATTTTTAAACCACCAATCTAAATTGTCTTTGAAGGAGGACTGATTCCAAACCAGAGACTGATTTAGTCTAAAACTGAGATAGTGAAAAATATGACAAGTGAAAGGGAAAGATGCAAAGATATGGTTCACCGATTCTTCATAATTCTTACACAAAAAACATATGTTTGGTCCTGACCATCCCCTTCTGATCATGTTATGCCAAGTGTTAAAACGGTTATCCAAGCACAACCAAATAAAATGAATCACTTTCAGAGGAATATTACAATACAAAATGTGAGTAAGAGTATTGATAGGTTTAGCAGTGAGCATACTAGAGGAAATAAGATCATAGGCAATCTTAGCATTAACCGTGCCAGTGGCCTTATTATACATCCAAAGGAGCGAATCATCAGACTCACCCAGTTGGATACCACCATGAGATAGACCTCTAATGTACTCAGTCCATAGATCCTTCCAGAGTCCACCCAGCTCCAAGTCCTCAGCAGTAAGCCAATAGGACTGCGAGGAGGTACCAACACCAAAGTTGCGAGCTAGTGATAGAGAAGTAATGCCATAGTCCTCCAAATACTCTATAAGCTTTAGGGGCAAATATAAAATATGAGTCTAAGACAACAGCAGGATCAATACCAATTCTGATGCTCAATCCATTTCCAACCTTCCATCCCAGGCATCGTGTGATACAAGATAGTGCTCTGATGAAACCATTCCACATGTATGAATTTCCTTGAACCGTAAACTTCTAACTACGAAACCAATGCTCCACAGGATGATTTTTAAGATATTTTTGTTGAATAATGTGAGACCAAATGCCCTTACCCTACAATACCATCTAGCAACTTTTGATTCTGAGGGATAAGCTGAACCTTTCTAGATTCTTGATATCTCATCCTCCGAACTCGAAGGGTCTTGATATAGTGTTCCAGTCAACTAGGTGCATTTTGAAGGCTCCAGTCAACCAGGTGCATTTTGGAGGTCCCATCCACATTTCCCCAAAGTAAATTGAAGATCAAGCGCTTGAGACAGTGCAAAATAGACTTAGGAATCCGGGATAAGGTGAGCCAATATACAACCAAGCCTAAAAGTATAGACTTTACAAGAATCAATCTGCCACCAAGAGATAATAGTCTGTATGTCCAATTACTAATCCTTTTCTTGAATATTTTAATGATCCATATCCAATCATTTGTACCATATCCTAGAGGTCCAAAATCTCTTTGAAACCTTTCCATTCCTCCAGATTCCTCAACCCAAACAATATGACATCATTGACAAATAGCAGGTGGGTTAAATGAAAGTAAGGTGACACCTTAACTCTTGTGATTTTCCCAATTTGCTGAGAATTTTCAATAAGTAAACTCAGATTTTCAATCACCAGAATGAAGAGGAGGGGTGAAAGGGGGCATCCCTGTCTAATACCCCTTGTGACAGGAATTTTTTTTGAAGGGGTTCCATTAACTAGGATAGCAAAATTGGAAGAGCATATGCATCCCATAATCCAGTTTACCCCCTCCACTGGCACACCAATCTACAATAATACAATTCTGAGGAAGGTCTAATATACATGGTCAAAGGCTTTCACCAAGTCCAGCTTGAGCACCATAACCTTTTGCTTCTTAACCTTGATAGAGTGCAGTAATTCTTGGGTTATACCCATATGCTCAATAATTTGTCTGTTGTGGAGAAACCCAAACTGATTAGCAGAGATGGACCTGTCTAAGAAGGGTTTCAATCTGATGGCAACAATCTTAGATATAGTATTATAAACCAAGTTGCATAGGGAGATAGGCCTAAATTCAAAAAAGGAGCGAGGTTTATCCCTTTTAGGAATGAGAGTGATGAAGGTGGCATTTAAGGCACCCGAGACCTTCCCTTCCAGTCTGGATTGTTCAATTCCCCCAAGTAAATCAGCACCGACCAGCTCAAAAAAGTTCAGAAAAAATTCCACAGGCCAGCCATCAAGACCGAGGCTCTTGTCCTTCTTGAATCCCTTAAGTACACCCTCCACTTCATCCATAGTAGTAGCAGCAAGAAAACCATCCTTATCATCCTCATGGATAAAGGAAGGAAAGAGTTGCATGACTTTGAGTTGGTCCTCAATGTTAGTACAACCCCCATCTTTAAACAAATAAGAAAAGTGTTGAGCACCCATCTGCTTGAGTTATGCATCCTCATCAATCAAATTACCATCCTGATCCTGCAGTGCCCAGATATATTTGGAATTCCTTCTAGCAGAATCACAGGAATGAAAAAACTTTGTGTTCGCATCACCTTCCTTTACCCAATCAATCATGTTGATCTTTAATTTCCAAGTAAGAACCTGGTGAGCCAACAAAGACTCCTTTTTATATTTCAGCAAAGTGAGTTGTGTCGCATCACTGTCATTCAGAATGTATGAGGTGCTAGAAGAGAGAATATCAAGTATAATTGAATCAATCTCGTAGGTCTCCTTAGCCTTAGCCAATACCATCATTTTTCCCAGTCTTTTACAGAACCCTTGAGTCTCTTAAGTTTAAAACTGAGTACATACATAGGGTCACAGGAAGAGGGAACATCAGATAACCAAGAAGAGCAGACAATGTCATTGAAATCCTTTTCTAACATCCATGCTCCATTGAACTTAAAAGGATAGAGGTGACAAGTAGGATGAAAATTCCATTCTAGACACACCGGGTAGTGGTTAGAAATCTCTAAGGGAGTAGTCTAGGTTCGGTAGTGATTCAATGAAGGGATCAGAAGGTGTGATGCCAAAAATATATCAAGTCTCATACTAATACCATCAGTACTAGTACGACCATTCCTCCAAGTAGGACCAGGTGAAATAGGTGCCAAGTCCACCATATTCTTAGATCCCCAAAGGTGAGAAAAGTAGGCAATTAAAATATCCTGACGGGCATTAGACCCCCAAATTTCAGCATCAGACAGTGTGAAATTCAAATCCCCAGCCAGTATAAGGTTGGGCAAATCAAATATGCCACCATCCAAGATATTATCCCAAAAAGATACTCTGTTAGAGTAGGGCCCATAGCAGTTAAAGATGGAGTAAACAAAGTCAACACCCTTAAAACAAGCCTTAACAAGTATGCCCGCAAAGGAGTGGAAAGCCTTACAACAAATGACCTTGGGTTTCCACCCAATGAGTAGGCCACAAGAGCGACCTAGGGAGTCAAGGGCACAAAACTCCCAACCAGGTATCAGCTTAGAGAACAGATGCAGAGTAGAGTAAAAATCACACATAGTTTCCTGAAGCATGATCATGTCAGGGTTCAGGGAAGAGAATAGTGAATTGAGGGATTTTTGTTTTTTAAGCCCTCCAAACCCTTGAATATTCATGGAGAGGAGTCTCGTTGATTAACCTAATCCACATGTGAATTTTCTCTAAGTTCCTGGTTCGAGGATCTAGAAGTTTCCTTAATTCAGGCAGAGAGAGGTGTATAGAGTCCTGAGGGACTATAGTCGATAAAAGTGTCTGAAGAGGACTTATCTTTGTACTTTCTAGACTTCTGAATAGTGACATTCTCGAATCAGATCGAGTCTAGTGGAAGAGTTAAAGGAGAGACAAGAGATTTATCTGAGAAGATATTCGGAGATTTAAGGAGTGAGGGGTCCAAGAAGGAGGGAGAGGATGTAGGACTAGAAACATCAATGGGCTCCAAGGGTGGTGAGGTTCTTGAGAGAGGTGGAAAATCCTCAAGGGTGAAGGGAGGGGGGGAATTAAGGGGTGAGGAAGGTATAAGAAGAGGTGAACCTGGAAGGTGATGGGGAGAAGTTGTAGAAGGACAACCAAAAGTTTATGGGGATAAAAATGAATAGCGTCGACCCAAAGAAAAGTAACAGGGGGAGGAGGCCGAGAATCCAAAGCCACTGTCTACACATCTTGGATGTAAAGTAGCTCACCTTTAGTGAGGTCGATGTAAGGAGTGGCAGAGGACGATTCATACAGTCCAGGAGGAGAAGGGACATCAATCGGGGCTATAGGTGGAGTGACCACCGGTGACGATGGAGAGGTATCAGAGGGACAAAATACTCTGTAAGAGGAGGAACCTCAGAGCAGAGAGGCACACTTGTTTCTAAGGTGACTGGTTTCACGATAGAAGCTACACCTAAAGGGCACATTCAAGTAATCCAACCTCTAAGTAATGACAGTCTCATTACATACGATGTCAATTTCTACCAAGAGCCCTTGCGAGACATCTATTTCGATGGCAACTTTAGCCATCCTCTTGTCAAAGATGAGATGGAAGTCTTTTTTGACACCAAAAAAATGACCCAGGGTGTTGGCTAAGCCAACCAAAAACTCCTTATTCCAGAGCGGGAAAGCGAGGGTCGGTAACAATACCCAAAGGTTTCTCTTGACAACACACTCCCGTAGTGGATCAAAGTTGGAGCGCCAATGAATCAGAACCAGAGATCCACTCTCCACAAACCAGAGTGAATTTAGAATGCGGGTGGCTTTGGCATCATCAACAAAAACAAATGCAAGCCATTTATTTTCCAACAGATTAATAATCGGAACATAATATATAATGGGCTTCCAGTGGGTCATGGCCCAAGCAACCCACTCATATTTTTCAGAGTACAATACTCCAAATGCCCAATAAGGGCTCATTGACAAAGTTCAAAAACCATGTCAAGCATCACATATTTCCTGAGCACATATCTGCATTTTGCATCGAGTGCTTTCAACACCTTAGCTTTATGGCGAGTGTGAGGGAAGGCTGAATGACGTGGAAGACCATGAGCTTGAATCCCAATAGGAAAGGTGGTATGATCAAAATCCAAGGAGGACATGCCTAAAAGGCCGGCAAGGAACAAGGAACCGGTAACAGTAAAGCCTCAGGGCCCTTCAGTAAACCCGCGGTGGTGAAACCGGTAACAGTGACACCAGTAAAAGGACCAAGACAAGGCAGGACAAAGGGTGACAATACATAAGATAACTCTTATAGGGATACCCACCAATGCACACCACCGATAAACCAGTGCAACCCTGGAAAACCACCGAAAAATGGAGCAGGAGCGGCTAAGTCTAAGAAAGGGGACCACCCATAAGTTCCTGCACTTTTGCTAATAAAATAATGATGAAAAGAAGAACGTCGTTACCTCACCACCAGAAAAGTCGCCCACTAGTCAATAAGGGACCAAGTAATGCAGGTAAGACAAGCCCAAATAGATAGCGTCAAGCCCAAACAGTCAGAGGAAACCCAAGAATCACGCAGGAAAGTCCAATAAGACTGACGCCGGCAGTCAAATATGCCCGACACCACCAAGCATAATATCTGAAACAGAGATGCTAAAGACGAGCAGGAGGAGTTACAACTGAAACCTGCATGCAGTGATAAGGGTCACGAGACAGAGACAAGGCACTGCATCATACAAAGGAGACAGTAGCAGGGCAAGGACAAAGCCCTTCAGCTCACAGGGAAGCTTATCGCCATCATTCTAGAGCAAACCCTAGCTACCCAATGAAGTGCAGAAGTTATAAACATCTTGCATGTATTCAAACAGAGAACTAAATCTAAAGAATTGATACCCATTCCTAGAATTAGGGTAACGAACTAGGATTCTTGTTTATTATAGGAACTAAATTCAAAGAAATTATACCCGTTCCTAGAATTAGGGTAACAAAAAAGAGGAAAACCCTATTAAATATATATAAATTAAAGATTTACACTTGTAATATTACTATGTAAATATATCTAACTAGAGATATATACTATAACATAATATAATGCATAAAACTTATGAAAAGGAAATTATTACGAACATATATAGATTATAGTACGTATAGGAAGCATACATAGGCACGCTACATGCCTATTGACCTTTAATCCAAAAATAACATGAACATTGTCTCTAATTACGCCTTAAGGCGTTACCAAATGGAGTCTACTCCCCCAAATAAATGCGATTTTTCTACCCAGCCGTCGGATGAAAACGTCTGACGATTGGGAAAATCTACTGCGTTGATGTGTTGATCCTGATCTGTTGGCTGCCTGGCATTTCTCTGTCAATTCAACTGCCCCTTGAATGCACATCAATGCACATAATCTCTGCAATCTCTGCCCTGCCGACATTCTTAGGCGATGATACTGCCTCGAGGTTTATGATGGACAGTCGCAATGCCATGAAGAAGCTTCACTTTCTGTTATTTCCATGGTTAGCGCAGGGCCACATAAATCATTTCTTAGAGCTCTCAAAGGCTCGTGCAATTCATGGCCACACCGTTTCCTTTCTTTCCACTCCTGTTAACATTTCCAGAATCAAGCCATCCTTACAGATTCAGGACTGGCTGGGCCGGATCGATCCGCAACATTCGCCGTCCCTCACGATTTTTCCTCCGATTACAGGTATTATCTCGTCGATGACCAGCGGAATGTTCTCCGGTCGGAAACCGGCAAACAACATACCTTTGCTCTCCCTCACGGCCTCCCCGACGGAGCCTCTATCGAAATATACGAGCTCTGGCAGGTATTTATTATTGCCATTATTTCTTCCTTTCCATCTTTTGCAGAAATAGAGAATAAAAGCCTTAACTTTGGGCGAAAAATAACATATTGTAGAAATAGAGAATAATAACCTTAACTTTGGGCGAAAATGAACCAGCTTGCTGCCCAGCCATATCCGACAGATGGTTTTA
>LPNX011152856.1:640307-679311 GCA_001517045.1 Pseudotsuga menziesii | reverse complement strand
AGAAAAATAATTTTCATGATTACTTTTGAAATTCTAATAATGTAATGTCCAATTATGTGAAGAATATAATGTTTCTTGTTGTATATGTCCACATCTCCTTGCTTTGATTACAACACGGCGTTCTTTTATTGCACCCTTGGGTACAATTGCTAGTATTATTACAAGTTGAGAACGACAATGAAGACGAAGTGTTATTAATATCAAGTGAATATTGACCTTTAATCCAAAAATAACATGAACATTGTCTCTAATATTATTACAAATTGAAAATTGAGAACGACGGTGAAGACGAAGTGTTATTAATATCAAGTGATATAGATTTTTTTATGTGTACATGAAAAAAAAAATGTAGTAGCTAACAATACACGGGAAATAACAACAACCTCTTTAATGCTTAGTATAGAAAATACATTTTAATATAGGACATAGTTCATCATACGAAATCGAGAAATAAATCAATGAGTCTAACCTCGAAACTATCTTGAATATAGTTACAAAAATATACAAGAGACGTTTTGTATAATCTCCGAAGTGATATACAATTTATAACTCAACAATAAGCATTTGTGAGATAACAATAAAAAAAAAAAAATTAAAACTATAAACCATTTGAATTTATCAATGTAAGTGTGGGTAACAAACCCTATTTAACCAAAGAAAACAAAAACAAAAACTATTAATAGGATTTTTTTGCAATAAGATGCAAATGCAACTTTATCATGGCCAAATAATGTTATTTCTTTCCATTTAAAAATAATAAGCAACAACTCAAAAGCTTATATATTATATCACCCAAAAACTAAATAGAGCCCTCCATGATCTAAGTGTGTTAATATAAAGTAAAAATAAAAATAAAAAACTTCCTTGCCAACCACTCCTACAATAAAAACTTCAAATTCATCAATATTAATAGTAAAAACTTGACCACAAAACTTTCTTGCATATATTTATACATTAGAATCTCTAAATAATTAGTGTGACCAATGAAATCGCATGTAATTGTTATGTAACAAATCATTAATACTTCTAATATATAAACTCATATTTATGCGATTCAAGATTATTCTTAGAATTGATGGATAACTTGGTTCACTCCACACTTTGGCTTATCTTATCCACACTTTACATGTTTATCGTTATTATGAAAATGATAAATACCAATGCTTGAAAATATACATAATAGCCCAAATTTTATTTAAGTAATTTAAATTATTCAAAAAAATTAAGAGAGAATATAAAAATATGGTTTCAAATTTTTCACAAATTTAATCAAACAGAAAGTCATAAAAAAGAACACAGAACTTTATGAACTATGATGGAAAATTTTAAAATGTTAGAAAATTTAACCTTATAAGACCTTTGATGAAGCATTACATTGATAATGAATACTAATGATGAGAATGTGACTAACGATGAGACCTTTTTACTATTTTCTACCTACTAGAACCATTTTACTTTGATCCGTGGTATTCGATGTTAATAAGTCAACTTGAGTACTCTATTCTCATAGGTTGTCATTATTACCTATGAATTTCCTATTGGTTAGAAAAATACATAAATAATTTGATTACACGTGTTAACATCACTACCTGTTAGGGAAAATGTCAAAACGTTAAAAGTCCAGTTATTTATATGAGGCTACTAAATCCCAATCAAAACATAACGCGGACATGCAATTAAAGATCGAAAATTCCGGCAAGATAGAACATTCAAATCGGACCTGCAATACATTTTATCATATCATGTCATTTATTCGTCGAGATGTTTTCTCGAATATATATATTTATTTAATATTTATGGATTGTCAACTATCTATTGCACTTACAAACTAACTATCTACATAGTCGATGCAGCCCTTGATTTCTTCCTGTAGGGTTGGAAATATTACAAAACCCGATGGGAATTGAAGCAGCGAGATGGTAGAGATCATTTTAGCAAATGGAAGACCTCTGTTTTCCAGAAAATAGAAACGACGAGCGAGAATTGTAATATAATAACACATAGTGACTATCGGCCTCAAACCTTAAGAACAACAATATAAACCCATTTTGGAATTGGCCCAAGCGAGCTTGGAGAGTTGAGCCTTTTGCATCTACACTCTCCCCAAACCCTCGTACCGGCAACGAGAAATGAAATGGAAGAGTATACCTTATACTAAAAATATTGAAGCTGAATTTTACAATTTTGGTTGTATTGTTCATTCATGAAATCGAAAACAGTTTATCCAGTATACCCAAAGTTATGTTTATATTTATCGTGCAAGAATATTTATCATATATTACTAAAACGTTAGTATTTTAAAACTTATTGCAGTGAATGGATCCTTTCCCAGGAGGTTGAATATAAACTAGGACATGCCACAAAGGAAAACAAGCAGAGATAAGAAGAATAGCATATGCTTTGCACTCTTCGTCTTAATCACCATTGTTTGCACATCATAAAAACCATGCTTCTAGTAATGTGTTGGCCCAAGGAAGATCTTGCAGCTACACTCTCCCCAAATGCTCGTACCCGTGATACATAATGAAAAGGAAGAGTATAACTTCGATGGTCAAGTCACTGTGGCGTAGACCTCATGGATTTTTGTGTGAATAATAAATGCCTTATATTATATGATGATATACTAAGCCTCCGCACATGAGGCAGAAAAGCGCGCTTGGAGCTTGCTTTAGCGCAATGATGAAAGCCTCGCAACAAAACTCAGCGCAGATCTAACTCGACCTTGGTCATATGACAATTGGTATGGTTATTCTGTACAACCAAGTCAATTTTGTCATTTTTCCATTATTGTCACATTTCATATCAAATTTTAGGACAAAGGGGTCAATTTTCACATCTTTTGTATCAAATTTAATCTCTCTGTATCATTTTAGGAGTGGATTATTGAATGCGCCATGAACTCATCCCTTGGAATGAACACACCTCATGTGCTTCAAAGGAGGTTCTAGGCGTCCATAACATCAATTGAAACCCAACCCCATGGGTGGCCTCTTATATCCATGTGCAGAGGATAATTATCTACCCAGTGTCCCATCCCTAACCGACAAAGAGTAATACACCTTCCAAACCTCGGATTCCAACGAGCATTCATTGCGAGAGTTAGATCATCTACCAAATATAAAGGATGGACGGCACTGCCAACTACTACATTGAAGCACCTAGTACGATTATCGTATCCCCCTCTCAAATCGACGGTCTTCCTCTGAGATCAAAGTGTGGAGATGGAGCCTAATGCAATAGAAGCTCGGCACCTGAAAGTGGTTTTAATTAATGAGCTCAAATTTGACCGTTGCTTTGGAATCAGATTGCTACATAGTAGTACTTGGTTGCGACACTTAAATTCTATTGCAATCCATTTCTATTAAAAACAATGTCGTTTTGGAAAGCGAATGGATAATGAAGGTGGAAATTCAACTCAACACCCAGGTAATAAAGATTATAATTTAAGTTATTATTATAGTTAGATTATAAAAAAAGATGAACAACTTATGCATAATTACATTGTTATGATGATCTTAATACTATATTCAAATTAATTAACCATTGATTTGTTTATAAAACTATTTATTGTCAATCATTATAACAACAATATAAATATATGTTTATTTTAATACCATAATGATTTTAATTAATGAGAAATTCCATTTAATTGTAAAACTATTTATTTCTAATAATTTTCTGTCTAATGCAATTCCATTTCATTATAAAACTATTTATTATTAATGATTTTCTGGAAAATGAAGTTAAGGTTGAACAAATGGTAGTACACTTCATACAATACACATACCAATTTTGTTGGATAGAAATGCATGACAACGGCAATTTATCCTTCATCTTTGGATATGTAACGAACTGAAGGGTATTGTATTCAAAGGAATTTGAAGATTTGCTACAAATGCATGACAACGCCAATTTCATCTCTCATTTTTGAATATGTAACGAACTGAAGGGTGTTGTATTCAAAGGCATTTGAAGATTGAGCACAAAGATCAAGTAGAGGAGTTTTCTTGATTAAATATATAGCTTAACTTAACTGCAAATACTAATATAGAAATAGCTTAATCTTTGAAATAGCCCAATTCAAGATGCAAGTACTTTGAAATTTTTAACCCACATATTTGAGGAGATTGAAATTGTCAAGATTTGAATTTAAAAGGTCTTAATCCACATAAATGTCAAGATTGAAATTTTCCAGATGTGGATTCAAAATTTAAATTTGATATATATTTGTACAAAATATTTTTTACAATGTTTTTTTAAATTTGAAGTCTACATGTGCTTGTTCTTATGCTTGATCATTCTTATTTATTACATCTCACAATGTGCCCCTCACTGCAATGTTTTGAATACCCTAACACAAACTTGGCATTATCTGTTGATATAGTCTCAAGCACATGCCTTATATGTCTCATACCATGGTATATGAACAACTGCACAAGGCCATTACTAGTGGGTTTATCCTTCCTGAAACCGAAAGATACCTTAACCCTTAATTTTATTGAGGCTTATCCAACAATAGAAATCCACTCAAATATAAGGCTATGGAGGAATCTAGTTTTCATCAAACTCATGTGATCCAACCAGCAACCGACAAGTTCGCCTTCAACAAGTCCGCCTCGACATGTTCATTCAACAGGTCTTCCTCGACATGTTCATTCGATAGGTTCACCTTAACGGACAACATACTAACATGCTCTATGATGGTTGAACTTATGAACCATTACAACTTCTATGTAACTGAAAGTAGTGGGTAGTCACCCAAGCGTCATAGCATCCTATATAAGCATGTACATTAATGCAAGATAGACTTCATCTGATTCCTCCATCTTTCATTGAGCAGAAGTAATAAATTGGTTTGAATTATTGCATATTGTCTGTGTGTATATTTCTTGTCAACTTGGTGTGTTTCCTGCTTTGCTGGTTCTACGTATATGCTTCTGTCATAACAATACTTGACTCATTCAATCGACTATTTTCCCCAGCATGCACTTGGGCACGACGTGGATCATTGGTATCACGGCAATATCTTGATCAGATTTTAAGTTACATAAGCACTTCCATCGAAGTTATTTAACTTATTCATGTTCAAACATGCTCGCAAATTCAGCAACACAAGCAGACACTTCCTTCGACTTCAGAAAATATGGTCGAAGAAGCAAACAATAGACATGTAACTGATGAGACCGAACAACTCATAGAAAAATAATTGGCTCAACAGCAAACTGAAATTCTCGCCCAGTCTAGTGAGATTCTCATGAGAGTCACTGCGAACTCTAAGGAATCCTCGACGCGACCTTACTCCAATAAAATCAGCCCCTTCAAAGTGTAAATGAATCTGGACATATCGAACCTTGAAGGAAATATTGACGCGGAATCTGTTGACAATTGGGTACAACAATTGGAATCTTATTATGTAGTAAATCAACTCTCGGAAGTGGAAAATATCACCATTGTGTCCTTAAAGATGTCAACCTCCATACACTGTTGGTGGGAGAATCTATTGACAAATATGGAAAAAGAATAAGACCCCATAGACACATGGGTAAAATTTGTCGAGTATGTGAAAGGAGTTCTAACCGCCAAAGTATCTTGAACAACAGTATAAGAAGTGGCAGTAGCTAAGGAAATGGAAATACCAGTCCGTACAGAGTTACACCGACGAGTTCTACCGACTCATGGCTAGACTTGGCATCCAAGAAGAAAAGAAATTGCTTGTCCTGAAGTACACTAGCATTTTATCCTCGTACATTCAGCAAGAGATGGAGTTTCTAACTGCCAGTACTCTTGTGGATGCATTTCATTACACCATCAAGCTTGAAGCTAAACATAAAGGAAAAGCACATTTCGCGAACACGCCAACAGGTCAAACATCCGACAAGAAGTCCGCAGCCGACTCCAACAAGTTCAAGAACCCTTCTCAGACGACTCCGCCAAAGCCCGATCATCAAAAGAAGAACCTTCAGAAAGACAAGAGGGATTGTAGCAAACAAACTCCTACCGGGAAATGGTTTGATTATCATAGTTCAACATGGCATGATATGTCAGACTGAAAATCTCAGAAGACATTTTTGGCAAAATTATCGACATCCGACTTGTCTGACAAAACCCTGGTAGAATATGATCCAGATGCATCAACCCTTTTGGATTCGACTTCAACCACTCTGACAGCCTCAACCATCGTCGATGAGGAGGAACGAGAGTGCATGTTCCATACACGGATATGGGTTCAAAACAATCCATTACATCTGATTGTAGATAACAGTAGCCAGAAGAACTTCGTTTCTGAAGATCTTGTGAAGAAATTAGGTCTTGTCACCACTCCACATCCTCAGGCTTACAATATCGGTTGGATGAAGGATGGATAGGAACTAAGAAGCACATGAAAATTTTGACTCTCTGAATTCATTAAGCATTTTGAAGATGAAGTACTTTGTGACGTGGCATTGCTTTCCGTAGCCAACACCCTATTCGGTAAACCCTACCTATGGGATTGACACGGTACATATCAGTCATGGCCTCATAAGGTGATTATCAAAATCCAAAATCAATGGTATGGCATACCCGAGCGACAACCCACATCAACACTTGCTATGATATTTTCCAAACAAACAAAGAAGCTTATCAATAATTCTCAAAATTTTGCATTAATCATGATCAAGCCTCAACATTCCAGGAAGACTATAGCAATGAGTCGACTCACCGACCAGTGTAGCTCCTGACAACAACAATAGATCAAAAACATTCTTGAAGAATAACATAACATATTTCAAGCACCAGATAGAGTACCTCTGCATTGTCAGGTAAAATACTCCATTGAACTTGTTCCTAGTTCTTCATTACCTAACACATCTATTTACGGAAGATCCATTCTCGAATATGAAGAGATTCACATACAAATCTAGGATTTGATCGACAAGGGTCATATCTTCCCTAACTCCTCTCCTTGTGGAAGTCCAATCGTCTTAGTTCCAAAGAAAGACGGGACTTGGTGCATGTGCATCGACTATTGTTCTCTCAACAAAATTTCAGTGAAGATCAGATACCCTCTTCCACGGATTTATGAAATCATAGACAATCTTAAAGGTGCTAATTTATTTACGAAACTCTACCTCAAGTCGGGATACCACCAAATTCCAATCGAGTCCACCGATGTATGGAAAACGACTTTCAAGACCAAGAAAGGATTGTTTGAATGGTTAGTCATTCCTTTCAGCTTAACCAATGCACCTACAACCTTCATGAGATATATGGATGATCTTCTACGACCTTTCATCGGTAAATGTGTCACTGTCTATCTCAACAATATCTTGATTTTCAGTCGATCATGGGAAGAACATGTCAAATAGCTTCGACAAGTCTTCGACACTCTCCAACAACATCGACTATATTTGAACATGGACAAATGCTCATTTGCGATGACTAGCATCAAGTATTTGGGGTATGCAATTGACTCTGCAGGCATTCATGTCAACCCAGAAAAAGTACAGATCTTCAAAGAATGGCCCATTCCTCAAAACATTCAAGAACTAATATTTTTTCTTGGTTTGGAGAATTTATATCGACGATTCATACTTGGCTTCAATCACATCACATGGCCTTTGAATCAATTGACGAAAGGAAATGGGAAAACTGTCTTCAAATGGACACCAACACAACAATAAGATTTTGAACAAATAAAAAACAAGCTTCGTACTACACCAGTACTTGCATTACCTGATTTGCATCAGCCCTTTTAGATTGAAACGAAAGCATCGGACTATTCCCTCAACGCATTGATCACTCAGTCAGGTCACCCAATCACGTTTCATTTCGAGACTTTCAGCGACACAGTTAGAAGGTACTCGACATATGAAAAATAATTGTACGTCATTGTGCAAGCTCTTAAGCAATGGAGACACTACATTCTTGGAAAAGAAACAGTCATCCTCAGTGACCATAAACCTTTGCAGTTCGCACCATCCTAGTCGAAACTACAGACAACCCGACAACTCAAGTGGATTAATTAGCTACAACAATTTCAGCTGGTAATTAAGCATCGGAAAGGCAAATCCAATGCCACAACCGATTGTCTCAGGAGACCACCCATTACTCTACTGTCTACAGTGATAAGTATGCAGGGTTATGACACCACTACTTGGCCGCAATTGTATTCAGTAGACTATGATTTTTCTACAATCTACCGACAAGTTGTCGACTGCCAACTACTTCCTGAAAGACACCTTACTATACCAGCTTGGGCAACTTTGTGTACCGAACGGTGAGCAGTGACAGAAGCTCATTTGGGACGCGCACTACAACAACACTCCAGGACATTTTGGAGTTGCAAAAACACTTGTTATCCTTCAAAATTATTTCTACTGGCCTTCACTTAAATCTGACATCAACAAGTACATTCGATTGTGCATGGTTTGTGCCATTGCTAAGCCGCCAAATCGACGACAAGGACTATACACACCCCTTCTAGTTCCTAGTCGACCATGGGAATCTATTTCTATGGACTACTTGACGGGATATCCTACTACCAAACATCAGCATGACATGATACTAGTAGTAGTCGACAAATTTTCCAAGATGGATATACTCATACCATGCAAGAAGACTACGACAGCACAACAGACTGCTCAACTCTTCTTTGAACATGTGTGGAAACATTATGGCCTCCCAACAACCATTATTTCTGACAGAGATGCTATATTTGTCATCACCTTTAGGAAACATCTCGACATGAGACTTTCTTTGTCGACAGCTTTCCATCCACAGACAGGAAGACAAATGAAAGTTGTAAATTTCTTAGTCGTACAATTGCTTCACATGTAAAACCACAAGCAGCATCGAACATGGGATGACAACCTTCCATACATATGACACAGCTACAATCATGTTGAACACAACTCTACAGGAAAGAGTCCATTTGAGATATGTTACATATTTCAAGGCTCGGTGCCTATCGACTTAATCAGATCCTCGACAAAGTCGAACGACACCGAATTCGAAGGATGAGAGGTGGAGAAAGCATTAAAGTTCAGAGATCAAATCTACAAAATTCAGAAGCAAGCACAGGAGGTGTTGCAACGAGCTAATGCAAAATCCAAGTCTCGACATGACAAGCATCGTATTCCTCATTCATTCCAAATTGGGGATGGTCTGGTTACATCTAAAGAAGGAGTGCTTCAATGGTCCATACATAAAGATGAAACCTTTGCGATATGGTCCATACAGTATCCTTAAACAGATTGGAGAAAACACTTTTAGCTCGACATTCCTACATCCCTTGGCCTACATCTAGTTTTCAATGTAGATCTACTTCGACCATACCATGCACCATTGTTGGAACATAACAACTTGTAGATAGCAAAACCCGAAGACATCCATCTAGATGTTCAGGAACCTCTTCTTTGCAACACCATTGTGGGACGACACATACGCCATACAAGGACGAATTCCATTCCCTTGTTTCAAGTGGCTAAATCTGGACAACTCCCCGTGCAAGGAAAATGGTACTCTGCTATTAAAGTAGCCAACAAGTTTCCTCACTTGAATGAATACACAATGGAGACCATTATTTCTTAAGGAAGGAGGAATGATCCAACCAGCAGCCGACAGGTTCGCCTTTGACAAGTCCACCTCGACATGTTCATTCGACAAGTCTGCCTCGACAGGTCCGCCTCGATAGACAACATACTAACATGCGCTGTGACGGTTGAACTTCTGAACCGTTACAACTTCTTTGTAACTGAACGTAGTGGGTAGTCACCCAAGCGTCTCGGCATTCTATATAAGCATGTACATTAATGTAATATAGACATCATCTTATTCCTCCATCTTTCATGGAGCAGAAGTAATAAATTGGTTCGAATTCTTGCATATTGTCTGTGTGTGTATTTCTCGTCGACCTAGTGTGTTTCCTGCTTTGTCGGTTCTACTTATATGCTTCTGCCATAATACTACTCGTCTCATTCAGTCGACTTTTGTACCCGGCATGCACATGGGCACAACCTGGATCATCATGATCACATGAAAGTGGAAGAGAGCATATCAATTGTCCAACTTACACAATGTGCAAATACCCTTTTTCAAGTTTTTATGTTTTGCACTTTGAAATGTATGTTAGAACAACCCATTAGAATCTACATTACTAAAACATCTTAGAAAAACTATTAAAGCAAAATAGTAATTTNTATATATATATATATATATATATTACAAGGAACAACGCTCAAGAAACCCTCAGGTACTTCGCCATTTATTTTAAGATGATACCTAAGGTAAACAGTCGGCCCTGATTACGGGGCTTAACTCGATGGAGACATCGAATGAGGCCTCGACATAGCCACCCGGGGATTTGACCCCGAGACCTTTTGCTAGCATAAACAACTCTCAACCACTTGAACTAACCCACCAAGATTATATATATAAGATTTCGTTTAAATATTAAGTATAATATATTTAAATTTCAAAATGATAATATAAATTTTTGTTTTAATATAAATATTATAGTTAGTATCCACACTTTTATGATTTTTTTTTTAAATTATAAATAAATTATGGAGATGTTATTTGCATAAAGAATTCTAAAAATTAATAATGAAATAGCAAAGATAATAAGGTTTAATAATGAAATAACTTCCTTGTTTGTAATAAGTTCAAACATATACACACTAACATTTGAGAAAAGCAAATACACTTTGTTTAACTATTGGAATGGTAATATTAAATAATTAATAATTATTTTAAAGTGCAAAGTCGTGTTTATTAAATAAATAAAATAATGAAACACTTGTAAAAATAGAAAATATATGTCCATGTGTAATATTATGTTTATTATAAAACAAAAAGGAAAAAAACAAATATAACTCAAAATCTACATATTATTACATACACATTGCAAATCCAATTTCAGTTATAAATATATACACTTTTTCTTAACATGGAACGTTGGAGACCTCACAATTAACTCGAAATCTATGCTAATTCAAACATCAAAGATATAATTCATTTATTAACAACCATATAAATATAATTCTTTCTTTCTTTCTTCTTTCTTTCTTTTCTTTTTTTTTTTTTTTTCCAGAAAGAAAAAAGCATGTCCTTGATATTCATTTGAATCAAAGGGCATCTGCTGAGCCCGCCCATGAAGTGGGCTACAATCAAAGAGGAGTACAATAATGTGGCATACCGCCAAACATCCCGAGGAGACACAACTCAACAAGTGCTGTGGGGGAGGGTCCAGTGCTAATTTAATATGACAAATAATACCCATCAGTTAGTTCTGTCAGGCCATCCCATATCTACCATGTACAAAATGAGCAATGATCAGCTAACTAAAGGAGCCATCTCCATACCTATATAAAACGGTGCAAAAAAAGGGAAGCAAGCTCCAACACCAACTATCAAACTTTGATCAAACTATCAAACTTTGATCCAATTTCTTTGTAAGTCACCGCATAAGAGGTCAAACTATCAAACTTTGATCCAATTTCTTTTTTGTTTAACTCGGATCTGTAAAATTTCTCCAAATACCTCATTTTTCAGCCATAAACTTTATTGAAAGCAAGAACCAAAGATTTGTCCCAATCTATAGCTCTCGGGGTTGGAAACAACAACACATTGTTGTAACTTGAACAATGAATAATTAAATGTTAAGTGTATAACGTTGACTTTACCAGAAGGCCACCTCTTGGGCATAGACTCCAATGGACTGTCGTGCCTGTCCTTTGCACAGGACCTGACGTCACCTTGCCGCCATGTCCTAGGCACCAAAAAACAAGGACTGTGTCATTTTCTGCAAACCAATCACATTCATGATAAATATTAATTTTTAAGAAATTTTAAATAAATAACGAAATCGTTAATGTTTAAATCAAGTATCCAATTAATTCACCGAACCGACTACTGACATAATAATGTAAAAAGAACATAATCTATTAAACTATAGTCGAACATAATTTACCTTTTAACTATCTCTACTCCATTCTCTCCTCCTAAAACATTGGCTTTCATCACCTATAGAAGTAAAGAGGTAATTTCATCCTTGCAAAAAACCCTCTAGAAGTAAGGAGGTCATTTCATCCTTGCAAAAAAACCCTCTACCCAAGGCAAATAAATAGACAGTGAATAGACAAAGCCATTAAGACACAGTTTTGTAATTCAAACAACCTTGAAAGAATTGTTCGGAATCTAATTACATGGAAGTGAATAAGTATCATAGGCTAAGGGTTTACACAAAGTTGGAGCCTTGGTGAAACTTATAACCAAAACCCTTGTATCCGCCAAAGTAAAAAGTGGAAAAGAGTTGCATTACACCCGAGAGGAGAAACCACCATACAATCATCAAAACCATGACTAGTAAGAGAGATTTATTTAATGTCTTATTACATCGTATACACATGGAGATTCAAGAGTCTACATGTGTTAACAAATTATGCCAACTCTCTTTTTGAAGGTGGCGGATTTAACATCAAAGATTTGTTTATTAATTGCATTTCATATAGTAGAATTAACGATCAAATGACACGTAAATCCTAGTCACAAGTAATATTTAAATGTAATTAACATACCCCTTACCACTAAATTCACTATGCAAGCCTGGAAGAATAACAAAATTGCATCGAACCCCATTGTATGAAGCTCTCGGAACATAATAGAATGATTATCTCATTGCTTGTATATAACGAAAGCTTTGTAAATTAAAGAATTAAACTATAATATGCATGAGCCACGTACATTACAAACGTGCATGTAAAATTATATTAACATTACATTTTATCCACAAACCCGTAATGTGACATAAGGCGTATATTATATTAACATTACGTTTAGATAGATTTAAACTACCCACTAGACATAGATTTGGATGTAACACCTTATGAGATCAGTTAGATCAGTTAATTGAGTTTAAGTGGAAGTTAATTGATGGTTGGTTGGTTGGTTGGTTGGTTGGTAGGTAGGTAGGTAGGTAGGTACCTTATGGTGTAATAGACTTAATTGCTTATTATAATTGTTGATTAATATCAGTTTATTATTTACTAATAGATTAATTAATTATCAATAAATAGTTATTATAGGACATGTCTATTTATTAATAGACGTGACTATTACCTTATTATCCATATTTAACATGGTTCACTATCTCTGTAAATCATCAATTCATTTATCCAAATATATTTATTAAACCAATAGTCCAACATGTAAGGTTTTATCCTTACAAGTGGTATCAAAGCGAGGTTCACTCAAGCTCTCCAAATCTTCTTGGCCTTCATATCTCCCTCACCCCTTCATTCCTTATTGCCACCTCTTTCCACTTCACCCATCCCCCTCTCTTCATTCCTCTTGTCCCATCACTCCTCCATTCGCGCCACTCCCCCATTCTATATTGCTCCACCAATGCTCTCTCAGCCTCTCTTGTGCATACCCTTCTATCCCCATGTGTGCACTCCAACACACTCCCCCAATCCACCTCTCCTTCTCATCCCTCATCCACTCTTCATATGAAACACCACACATTCCCTCACCCAACCCACCTGTAACTCTCCATGCTTCCATTTACCCAAGCCCCAATCGCACCACTCCTTGACTTCAACACTCCATTCCTCTACCCAGCTTCCTTTGTTCCTTACATCCCATCTCCTCTTTGTTGCACCCCACACCCACGTATTCCACTACCTCCTCCTATGCCACACTTTTCACCACACCAGCTAGCTCTGCAAATTTCCTCACTTCCATCCCTCTTACTACCCACAATTCCTCCTCCCATCGCCCACTCACGCACATCAATCCAAATCATAGCCACTCCACCACGCCATCCTCTCACTCCACAAATCTGTATTCTCACCACTCTACGCCCTCCCTGCCACCTACACACCCTTACTCCACATTCTTCTCTTGGAAATACACACAGTCCACACATTCCTTGTTCTGCTCACACCTTGCCTCTCCTCTAGTTCCCTCCACCAACACACCCTTCCAAGCACTTCCATTCATTGCAATCAAAATCACTCCATCCCATTCTCATTCCCAGCATGAACACTCTCCCTTCCATTGCATACTTTGTTCCAGTATGCTCTCCCGCACGACTAGTCCATAGCTACAGTGCCATCTCTCAACGCTCTTATCCAATCCACCAACCCTACTTTGAAAACCCTAAAATCCACCATTTAATATATATATATATATATAATACTATTATTATTGTTAAATAATAATAATTATTATAATATATATAATTTTCAAACCAAAAAAAACTATACATTAAACTATATAAATAATTTATAAAAACAATACTAATAATAATATTAATTAATTAATTATTATTATTATTAAAAAAATCAAAATCTTCTTGAATATTTTCACAAACTAGATTCAATATGTTTCCAACATTCAATGAAATCATGTATGGCCAGAATTCGAGAAGGATTATTGAATCTAAACTCGAAGAAATCGAAAAGAGATGTCGTAGGGAAGAGGAAATGTGCACCAAATTGAAAATGATCATATTGGAAATAAAAGAAGAAATAGCCAGACAAAAAGAAAGGAAGAACTTGTAGCAAGATCATACCCCGAACAATTTACTGCTCAAACCAAGCCAAGGTTGAGAGAAAATGATGAAGAAATCTGTGAATAAGAAGCCGCTACGACATCTCACTTCTCAAGAGAGGGAAAGCGAGAAATTAATATGGCACCTACAATCGCATAAGCGGTTACGCCCCTAGAATTTCCAAATAAAGAAGAGCTAGAAACTGATTTTTCACCCACGACAAAAGAAGATGGAATCAAGGAAGAACTTGTAGCAAGATTTGACCTAGAATAATTTATTTCTTAAATCGAGCCAATTTTGAGAGAAGATGATGATGATGAATCTTATGAAGAAGAAGCGGCTATGGCATCTCACCTCCCAAGCGAGGAAAAACATGAAACTTCTATGGCACCTACGATAGAAGAAACAGTTACGGGATCCAAAGTTTCAAGCAAGGGAAAGCTGGAAACTGCATTTGCACTCCCAATAGAAGAAGCAATTGCGATTCCCAAGTTCATAAGTAAGGAGGAACAAGGGATGCCACGACGACTACCTCTTTATATCCCTCCTCACAAGAGATTCAGGTCACCATAGTCCAAGAGGGAAAACAAAATACACCCCAACTCCAAACCTCCAAATACGATACTCAATCAAGAATATGTACGTCTATCGTAATTTCGTTGCGACTTCTTACAAGGAAGGGAAGTAAGGAACATTAATACACCAACGGAAAAATCTATAAAATTGTCTTGTGAAACTCCAAAACAAGAACTTGTTAAGGAAGGAGATAACAAGGACCTTGAAACAGAAGAGGTAGAAAACAAGGATATGAAATATCAACATGATATTGACAATCACAATGTCAATATCAATTGTAAAAAAAATGATAATGCCGTAGATTGTAATAAAACACAAAATGAAGTCATTGTTAACAACAATTATGAAAAAATTGAAGTCATAGAAGAATGCAATTATGAAAATAAAAGCGTCAAATTTGACCTTAATCATGATAACGTAGAAGATGTTCCAACAAATGAAGAGATGAACATTCTACCAGTAGTCGTAACTCAAGATGTTATATAATCTCAACATCAAAAGGTTCCCTGGGAACAACTAAAGACAAGGTTCCCTGGGAACAACTAAAGACAAGCCCCATACAAGGAAGTAAGTCCATTATTAGCAGTTTCTACTACATATAAGAAAACCATATCAAAGCATGCAGAAATATTAGAAATATACGTCAAATAAGAAGATCAAAAGAACACCATTAGATTAAAAGCTCAGAAGAATACTCCATATAGTTGTTATGTGTTTATCTACATAAGCATATGCATGAAAATATTTGAATGGAAATGAGACCAATTATTTCAAGAACTTCTAAACCTTGGTACCATTATTCGCAGCAAGACTTCTAGTTGAAGCACGCTTACTGAAGATTCATGGACAAATCTTTTTCAAGTCCATATGACTTGTAGTAAACCTAATTGGTTATTACAATTGTTAATTAATATCAGTTTATTATTTACTCATATATTAATTAATTATCAATTATTAGTTATTATAGGGCATGTCTATTTATTAATAGACATGACTATTATCCTATCAGCCATATTTAACATGGCTCACTATCTCTGTAAATCATTAATTCATTAATCAAATATATTTATTAAACCAAGATTCCAATATGTAAGGTTTTATCCTTACATAGGGTGCATTAGAGAGTTTCAGTTCTAAAATTAACAAAGACAATCAAGGTCGAGGGCGCATAAAACAGTTATCTAGTTAAGAATTGATGTCATAACTGCTTATGAGTAATCTGGAGTTGCATAAATCAAGGAAGGTGCTCCTGATCCCTAAAATTAAGGAGAATGTGCACATTAGCCTCTTGAGATCATGCATGGATGGATAATTAAGGTTTAGATGACAATTAGTGGGTCCATATGTTGAAAATAGTGAGGACAATGCACTAGGAAATTGACTAAGGGTTAATAACAAGGTCTAGGAATTTAGGGAAATCAAATAATGATTAATCCAATGTCTAGATGGGTTGAATATTCCAACACTTACAACTTAGTTAAATTTATCTATTTTGAGGATAGAAAGTCAAGAAGAAAAGGCACCTCTTACTCCCTTTCCTCCCTATGATACTTTCCTCAAACCATGCTTAAACATTAGTGTTTCACCTTCTAGACGTAAGATACTATGAGGCAATCTTTGGGTATAGTGAGCAAGTTAGTGGGTGTTGGTAAAGTGTGGAGTTGTGGTGGCTCTTATGGATTGTGTATCCTATTCCTTTGAAATTGTATTAGGTTTCATTGGAAAATATTTGTGTGGTTCCTTGTGGTGTTATTATGGAGCAACTTAGGGTTTTGTTTGATCTCCTCTTGGATCTACTATGTTTTGTCATCTATGTAGGATTATGAAGTGGTCCCTATGACATTGTGTATTTTTTTATGGTGGCGGCCCTCTTATGTGTTTTCCCCAATTGTGTTGTGTAATACACCCAATTTTGACTTTAAATGTATCAAATCAGATTATGTAAATGATGTAAAAATGCTAGTATGGATTCCTAGTGTCGAGCTTAAATACAAGAACCAACTAGTGAATGTCCATGCATGCATAATGTAAATATTTCTATGTGGACCATGTTATTAGCTTGTCATCCTAACACAAAAGGATATGTAAATATTATGATGTAAACTTAATAAAATTGTCCAAGATGGATGTGTAAAGAGAATCGAAGGGGTTATGATTACCCTAGAGGGAAGGAGAAAGGGGGGTGTATGGGAGATTAAATCTGATATTGCCAAGTGTTAACCTTAGAAGTCATCAATTTGCTTCCATGTGCCTTAAATGATCCCATTAATTCATTTTGACAATCAAATCTAATCATTGAATACATGTGTGAGGTTGGTAAGGAAATTCTTCTCACGTAGGTATGGAAGAATGGGATGAATATATTTCTATTATTGTTGTAAGAGTCCTCTCTTATATGGCTATAAGTGATGTCAGTTGTCTTTTTCACCATCCTCTGGTCTCCTTTGGAGCCTGTTGTTTTTTTATCCATCCATTTTTTCTCCTTTTGCTCATTCCATTGCCATTCCATTACCAAACTGAGAAATAACCAGAAATTCAAATTGCAAAGGGGAAATTTCAAACACTAGAGAAAATAGATGGATGTTATGTTTTTTCTACTTTTGCATGATTGAGAATCCATGAATCAATGTTACATGATTTTCTCCAACATCATACAATAGGTTGGACTCTTTCTACACACACTAGTAAGCATTGTAAGGGTTGTATTTCCTTAGGGAACTATGGTGCAATGAATGGAAATTCCTTCCTTGTGTTGTGTGGGGAAATATAAAATAGTTCCATGGCTGGGATGGCTAAGTGAGATCCCAGTAAATTCTCAAAGGTGGCTAGTTTGGCTAAGCATGAGAGAATATGGGTTGTGAGATGATAGAGAGAAGCATGTAAGTGTTCCCTTCACCTTGGTGGCCTTATATCCCAGCTTGGGGGTAGTATCTGCAAATGATACCTATGGTTGGGTGGAAAATCGCTCTTACACTACGAGTTGCTTGGATATTCTTTGTTAAAAGATAAGTATTTCCTTTATATATAAATTTGGAATGGTTTTATGTTATACATGTGATAAATATGCCTATTTATGATTAATGTATGTGTGGATAGAAATTATTTTTCATTGTGTTTTTCATTTATCCATCTGCACATACATTTCATATTACAAATTTGTGATTATGGCCCATGGGGTGAAATTTTATAAACTCGTAATTCGTAAATACGCCCTATTATGGTTAGAACGATTGAAGTGGATGTGAGAAAGTGGTATCAAAATAATTCTTGTATCACTAAGACTGCATGAGCCAAAGAATACGATTTAATGTCATGGTTTCACAATTGGTTCATTAACAGGAATTGCCTGTCTATCAAAGCACGAAAAATTTTGTTGCTAGAGGAAACTTATAAAATATTGGTAGATTTGAGATGGACCCACTCTTGTAATGTAGAAAAAGGCATGACACAGAAAAAGAGTACTAGGTGGATGCACGAGTGGCAGGACCAAGTAGAATCCATTGGAATCAGCTCATCAGAGGAAAAATACTTTTCTTGCTAAGGTTTGAATCTGGATGAGTCTGGGATCTGGAACTCTAGGTTGTCAAAAAAATGATTTTATTACAAAAGATTGGATCTAAATGACTCCGTGATCCAGAAGTCTGAGTCGTCAAAAAAATACTTTGCTTGAAAAGGATCAGATCTCGATGAGTTTGGGAGTCCCAGTTTCTTGGAAAACCCTTCACTCGTAAAGCATCAGATTTAGATGAGTTTGGGTTTCGATATCCAATAGTCTGGGTCTTCGGAAAAACTACTTTTCTTGAAACGGATCGGATCTAGATGAATCTGGGAGTCTAATTTTCCTGGAAAAACCTTCACTTGCAAAGGATCAGACCCAGGTTCCAAATCACCCCTGTCATGTGACATGCCACGTTAGTAGTGTGAAAAATCTTAAAACAATTCTAGAGCCCAACAGTTTTTGGTCATAACAAGAGAATTTTAGTTCAGAATTTGATGAGACCCATGAAATTTCGATGCCGACGAGGAGGGAAATGGAATTTTCAATGAGAGGCATGGACGCATTATGCTCTAGTTTTACAAAAAAATGAAATAGTGGGTTTTCAAGATCAATATACATAATGACTTTTCAAGGACACTATTGGCGATGAATTTGTTATGGTGCAGTCGTGATACATGCACACATATAAATCCGGTTACTTATGGCCAGATTCTAAAAGTTGTGAAGCCTAGGTGCAAAAGAAAGACAAAACCCCTAATTCCAAGGCACTTTTTGGAGATTTCCATAAACTTGGAGGAGGTAAAAGTGATGCTACTATTGAGACAAGAAAAAATTATGAACTCAACATTTTATCTACTCATCAAGGTGAAAAGTTATGGTTGTAAATTTTTTTCCATAAATGCTCAATTTGGGAGACAGTGGTTTTTGGAAAATAAATTAAATCTATAGATGCAAAAGTCAAAAGTAATCAATGCCATAAATTTATAGAAATTGACTGGAGAATTGGATAAGGGATTTAAAAGTTGTTGATTAATCATTGTCATGAGTATTATCGCTCCCGATAGAAAAAAAAATTCTAGTTCTCCCTTGATTTTCTTATATAGGTGGTTGAAGTTGGTCTCTAAAGCTAAATGGACCTACAAGAAGAGTGCATAATTGTGCAAAAATAGCAATTTTTAGAAGTATGTAAATTTCAACTCTGAGGTCAAAATGAAGCATGAACATAGTAATTGTAAATATTATCCATGGGGGAATAAAAGTGCACAATCATATTCTAAAAGAGTGATTCATATGTCTCAATAAATTGAATAGAAAAGTTCCTATAGCCTCGATTTAATAAAAAAATTGTCAATGTGGATAGTTTCCATAATACATGAAAAAACAATTTTATGATTTTATAAGAATGTAATGAAGCTAACAAGTGTGATTACATGAACATTTTTTTAGACAACATCATATCAAGGATAGTCAAGGGTCCACCTTCAGTATATTGCAATTTAGAAATCCTTGGTCTTTTTTGGGCCAAGAAAAACATCATCGTGGATGATGCACAATATCCTTATGCAGTTGAAACATATGCCATGGGATAAAATATACATGTTGAGAATGTGGAGACAGAGTCTAATGGCTGAAGAAATTAGGTAACCACCCTAGACATTACATAAACCATGAAAAACCTAAGAGTGTAATTACAAAGTTTCAAAGCAGATAATGTGTAATATCCCAATATAAGAATAGATATATTAGCTCCACTTTAATCCCATACAATCGAATGTAGGAAGACTAGTTCGAATTAGGACCCCAAAGACACTAAATTTCCAAGCTCTTACAAACCACTCCTAATCCACCCAAATTTTCCTAACGGCCTCAATTCGAATAAAAAACATAAAAAAAAGATAAATGACCCAATTTCATACTCCATAGCACTTAAATGGATGTTTTGAACACTAAAAATCAAGGAAATTAGACAGTTCTAACTAGGGGAGCGCAAGCATAAATATGAAGATTAGTTGACCAGTAAAACGTTCATAACTTGGGCATACATAAACCTTTTTGGATGAAATAAAAAGTGTTTCCTATTGGAAACAATGATCCTGATGCAATGGAAAAGGTTTCATAACGCAAAAAAACTTATAAATGGTTGAACCAGAAAGTGACTTTCGACCCCTTTACACTGATATAAGATTGAGAACACCCACAACCATCGAACTTCCTAATACACCCAAAATACTTCCAAATACACCTGAAATACTTCCAAACACACTCGAATCAAGACAAATTGATTTTTAAAGTATAAAAAGGAATATTATGAAGTTTTAAGACTCATACATCAAGTTTACACAACCATGCATTAAAATATTTTCTCATAGTCCACCATTTATTCATAGATTAAATTGTTCTTGAATATTGAACAACATATGGGGAATAACATTGTGATTTTTATTATCAATGAGGAGTTTACAGATATTACATTGATACATGATACAACAGCTATAAATACAGAGAAATAACTTCTACAAAGAAAGTATAAATGGTTGTTACAAAACCACAGAGAAGAGAGGGAGAGTTATTGCTCCAAATGAGTGATTTTGTTCCATTGTTATGCTTCCACAAGCAATATTTAGACCCTAAAATTAATATATACCAAATATAGTGCACCCTCCATAAAATATGAGTGATATACATCCATTATATCAGTCCTCATGATATTTGTACAACCACAAGTGCGCCCTCCTCAAGCAGAAATCACCACAAACAATAGGCTCTGAAAGCACCACAAGTTCACACTGCTTCAACTAGAACTTGAACACACATTCAATATTTTGATTCCACTACTGTATATGAACACAAAAAACAAAAATACATCTCTATAGATAAATATGAAAGTGAATTCTCCTCTCAATCAATTTCCATGAAGCACAATGAAGAGATCTAGGTAATCTCCTCCTATCTACTACCTAGGGTGGAATATTTCATGACTAAAACCAATCACAAATGCAAGGGGGACATCTCCCAAGATATGATAAGCCACAAGAGATCTTAAATATAAAAATTCTACAAAGAAAAAAAATCCTTCACTTGTATCTTCACCCTTTTTATTAATCTTCATGGAGCATTCCCCCCATTCTAGAATTCTCTCACAATTATTTAATAAAATATTAATAAATGTTATTTTTTCTTAGAGAATGACAACTTGGGACACATTTAATTCCTCTCTAATTTTATTTTTCCAAATAATACCTTCATATTCCTTTTAAATTCTAATTATAGAAGCTTAGATTGATTTTGGGGAAGTTACACCAGCATGTGGGCCCACCCCTCTCCTTTAGTGCCCTCCTTGGCTAAATTAAGGACCTAAAACATGTCATAGGCCGTCATAAGTTGTCGCAGGACCTGATTCTTGTCATAATTTGTAATATATTGCATAGGTTGTCATATATTTGTTATTTTTAGCCAAGGGACTTACAACCCATGAGATGCCTCCATAATAGGAGTCTTTCCACCATGGATGAGAGTTACACCACATATTTGGACTCATTCCTCCACTAATACACCCTACGTATTCAACGTTCCCAATTCCACCATATAATTCAAAGTTTGAGGGATTTAGAACTCATGTTGAGCCCAACTCAACCACCTTATGCACCCTCCTTTTCCAAATTTGCCTAATGTTGCATCATTTCACAATTTGGACATCAAACTATAAAAATATTTGACCCAAATAAACACCTTGATGATTTTTTATGACTTTAACAAGTGAGTTAGGACAATTCATCCCCCTAGTCCAATAATGTAGTGGTCCATAGAAAACATTTGGGGACATTGCAGTCCTCCCTGCCCAATATTGCTTGTCCTCAAGCAATTTAAACCTGGGAGTGGTAATGATTCTTCTTCTTCCCAAACTTATGCTCATTGATTTTTCTTCCTCCTTCCTTAGTGATTAATTTTCATAAGGATGCAATGTCAAGTGGGACAATTCATCAACTGTACATCTGATGTAGGAGCATCTGACTAACCATTTCAAATTCCAAGTTCAATGTTAGATCAGGCCAGGAAGGGGTCTCCACATTTTGAATTAATAGTTCCTAGACTATTAAATTGTAAATAACCTATGTTTTTATGAAATTTATAGATAGTGATGAGTCATTGTACTTAGTCATAGTCTGTTAGAGCAGTAGGAATAATGGCGGGTCATGACTCCCTACGTGGAGATCAGGTGCTGAACTGTTTGTTTGGACAGCGACGTTTTTCCTTATGCATGGTAGTGTCTATTACAGAACCGAATTAAAGGGGGAAGCAACAGATTAGGATAAATAGCTAATTTTGAGAAGTAGTAGGGGTTCTGCTTTTTAGGGTGAGGGTTGCAAATTTGCAGAGGGAAGAACAGACTGCGTCTGTGTCTATTTGTAAATGGGTTGCAAAGACTGAAAGAGACCCAGTTGTGTGTGTTTCTTTCTTTTATTTTTTAATAGAAAGATTAGTAGTGTGTGTTGCGGTATTATTAACTTAGATGTATGCATTGTTGTGAATGGTGTCATTGTGCAGAGTCGACTATGGGGGTTTTCTGAACATCGGCGTGTTTTCATGAAACTGTTGGTTCAAATGCCAAATTGATGCTTGAATGAACTAAAGTATAGGTAGATGCATACATAGGGGTGCTAGGTTGATAAATCATGTAGGATAAAGGTTAGATTGATCAACCTTTGATCAATTCACACCCAAATCCAATTTTTCTTCCTTAACGAGTTTTGCAGAAAAAGGACACCGGAGATCGAGGCTGCAGAGGAAAATCCAACAATGGGAAAAATTGTAGAAAAAGGTTTGTATGTGGAAAGTTGCGGAGGAGTAACTTAGGGAATTTGGCATCCCGCAACCCGATTTCGGGAAGGTCGTTTCGGAATGAAATTTTTGGGGGAGAAACTTTGGGAAGTTGGCATACCGCATCCCGCAACCCGATTTCGGGAAGGCCATTGCAGAAAGAAATTTGCGAAGCGCAACGTTGGGTGTCCGAGATCCTGCATCCCACAACCCAATTGCAGAAAATCTATTGTAGAAAGGTGATTGCGGAGGAAAAATTACAGGAAGGAAATTTTAGGGGGGGGTTGGTGTTTAAAGCTAAATTTGGAGATCCTTCCAAGTGTAGGACCCTGAAGATCCTGGAGGTGTTGGTTGGGTTGATTTTGGTCTGAGCCCCTGCACCATTATTTGGTATCAAAGAGTAAGGTTGAGTATTATCTTTTATTTCTGAATATTGTGGAATTGTTAGTGTTAAGGATTGGAGTAGTTTTTCTTGAAAAAAATCGAGATAATGTTTACTCTTGATTGCTAACAGATTCAGTAAAGAAAAGATATTACTAATAGTAAGGTTGTGTCAAGAAGTGACTTGTTGTGCCAGGAGATGGAACTCAGAATTGGGAGAGGTCGATGCAGGTGAGGAAGACCTATTGGCAATGCAGATCTGAGAGAGGAGATAATAAGTATAAGGGAAAGACTAGACGTCTTAGAGACTGGCAGACATCATGAGCACACTGGATACACAAGTGATGAGGAAGTCTTCGAAGAGGAGGAGGAGACAACTGTTGAAACTTCTGAGGTAAAAATAGTGAAATCAATATTTGGTGCAGGTTCAAGTTCGAAGGCTGATTTACCATTTGATAGTGGGAACTTGGATCCATAGGAACTAATTGATTGGATCAGTGCTATGAATAAGCATTTTGATTATGATGAGGTAAAGGAAGACAGGAAAGTAATATTTGATGTCAACAAGTTGAGGGGGCATGCGTCCTTATGGTGGGATGGTGTGCAAGAGGAGAGGATCTTGAAACACAAAGCCAAGATCAATAAGTGGAGCAGAATGACAGCTAAGTTAAAAGGAAAATTTCTTCTTAAATATTACATGTTAATTTTGTTTAAGAAAATGCAAAATCTTAGACAGAGATCAATGACGGTTAGGGAGTATACTGAGGAATTCTATAAGGTGAATATCAGATCTGGACATATAGAGGATACACATGAGAGAGTATCTAGGTACATCAATGGTTTGAGATCTGATATAAAATATGAATTGAGTTTGTTATCATTAAGGTCTATTGAAGATGCATATTATGTTCCTTTGAAGGTTGAGGAGAAGTTGATGAGGAGGCAGAGTCAGGAAGAAAAGGTAAGAGGCTATGGAGGAAAGGAACAGCAGGAAAAGGGTGAAGCTGTCGGTTCAAACCAGCAAGGGCAGCCTGACCGAAATAATGAGAATAGAGGTGGCTGAAATGCTTCAAGAGGAAGAGGCAGAGGAAAAGGTGGAACAGTGAGATGTTACACATGTGGACAGCTCGGTCACATGTCATGGGACTATCTAGAAAATGTTTCCAGAGAAGCACAAGTAGTACAAGATGAACCTGAAGCTCCATAAGAATTAGAGGAGGTTGTGTCCTATCCTGAAGAAGGTGAATCCTTATTGATGAGGAAAATAATTGAGGAGCCAATCCAAAGGAGGAGCCTGTTTAAGTCAGTTTGCAAAGTTGAAGGTAAGTGCTGCAAATTAATTGTTGATAATGGTAGTACTAATAATTTGGTGTCTACAGAGATGGTGTACAAACTAAATTTGAGGAATACAGTACATCCAGAACCATACAGAGTTGCATGGCTACAAAAAGGTCATCAATTTCTTTTGAAAGAACAATGTCAGGTAAAGTTTCATATTGGAAGCCATTAGGATGAGGTAAGATGTGACATTATTAGGTAGACCTTGGAAATTTGACAGGGAAGCATTGCATGAAGGCAAGAGTAATGTTTACTCCTTTGAAATGAATGGGAAGAATCATAGTCTTCATCCACTCAAGGGTAAGCAAGAAGAGGCTAATAATCAGTTGTTGATTATGACTGATAAGAAAATCGTGAATGATTGGAAAGCTGAGGCAAATGATAATGAGGTTGAATTAACTAACATGGTGTGCAGTGGTTGGTTGAAGGGAAAAACAAACCGGCAAGAAATGTCTAATGCAAGTATGGCATTGATAGAGGAAGCACAGTATGAAGTTAATAAAAACAATGGGAACTGTATGGTTACTGAGATTACCAAGGGTGGTGATGTAATAGTAACAAGAAAAGGAGAGGAAGGGAAAAGAATCCAAGAAGACAATTCTTGGACATCAAGCATCATTATGTTAATAAATTTTATGTTTACTATTGTAACGGGAAGACTGAATTGTTTATATGCGGGTAGAGGAGAACCAATTGACAACTTGTTTGCAGAACAAAGAAAAGAAGAACTGGAATGTTCAAGGAAGTTTGAACACATGATGGAAGAACCAAAGAGCCAGTTACAAACACAGTACTGGAAAACATGGCTAAAGAGGAAAAAGGTTGGACCCTGCAATACACTCAGGAAATTATCAACAAATGTTGATGAGCTAGAGATGCCTACCGGAATTCCTATGACACAGCCATTGAAAGTTGGGGCCATTCTGGATAGTAAAGTGACCAAAAGTACGAGGAAGAAGGACTATCTGGAGCATTTAGTCAAATGGAAGAAGCAATCACCAGAAGATTCTACGAGAAGGAGTGCTACAGAATTAGAAACCAAGGGTTGCACTATAGCTGAACTAATGAACAGGGGTTCATATTTTTCACCCCTGCGAGTTTGATGCAGGAGAATCCGGCTAACCATTTCAAATTCCAAGTTCAATGTTAGATCAAGCCAGGAAGGGGTCTCCACATTTTGAGTTAATAGTCCCTAGACTATTAAATTGTAAATAACTTATGTTTTTATGAAATTTCTAGATAGTGATGAGTCATTATACTTAGTCATCGTTTGTTAGAGCAGTAGGAATAATGGAGGGTCATGACTCCCTATGTGGAGATCAGCCATTGAACTGTTTGTTTGGACATCGACATTTTTCCTTATGCGTGGTAGTGTCTATTACAGAACCGACTCAAAGGGGGAAGTAACAGCTTAGGATAAATAGATAAGTTTGAGAAGTATTAGGGGTTGTGCTTTCAGGGTGAGGATTGCAAATTTGTAGAGGGAAGAACAGACTGCGTCTGTGTCTATTTGTAAATGGGTTGCAAAGACTGAAAAAGAGCCAGTTGTGTGTGTTTCTTTCTGTTATTGTTTAATAGAAATATCAACAGTGTGTGTTGCAGTATTATTAACTTAAATGTATGCATTGTTGTGAATGGTGTCGCTGTGCAGAGCTGACTATGGTGGTTTTCTGAACATCGGCGTGTTTTCATGAAATTGTTGACTCAAATGCCAAATTGATGCTTGAATGAACTAAAGTATAGGTATATGCATACATAGGGGTGCTAGGTTGACAAATCATGTAAGCTAAAGGTTGGATTGATAGACCTTTGATCAATCCACACCCAAATCCAATTTTTCGGCCTTAACGAGTTTTGCAGAAAACAGACGTCAGAGATCGAGGCCGTAGAGGAAAATCCAATGGTGGGAAAAATTGTGGAAAAAGGTTTGCGGGTGAAAAGTTACGAAGGATTAACTTTGGGAAGTTGGCATCCCGCATCCTGTAACCCAATTTTGGGAAGGTCGTTTTGGAACGAAAGTTTCGAGGGAGCAACTTTGGGAAGTTGGCATCTCTCATCCCTCATCATGTGACCCAATTTTAGGAAGGTTGTTGCGGAAAGAAATTTGTGGAGCGCAACGTTGGGTGTCCAAGATCCCTCATCTCCTAACCCGATTGCGGAAACTTTGTTGCGAAAAGGTGATTGCGAAGGAAAAATTGGGAGAAGGCAATTTTAGGGGGGGAATTTCGTGTTTAAAGCTAAAATTGGAGATCATGTCAAGTGTAGGACCCTAAATATCCTAGAGGTGTTGGTTGGGTTGGTTTTGGTCCGAGCCCCTGCACCAACATCCCACAATTTGAATCGCACTAAGGTTAAAAATGATGCCATGGTTCCATACCAATCAAAAGGAGGTGAAGTAAACTATGCTCAATGTATGGTATTTCAAGGTGATAACATAGGAAAAATACATACCAATTCCGATAAGAAGAGCGACTCTATACTACAACCACTCAATCAACCCCTCAACAAATTGGTCTACTAAGAATCTCATCATATTAAATCCAAAACTAAATCTCAACTCTAGGCCTATTGTTGAAAATCTACCTTGCACTGTAACTCTAAGATCCACAACTAATCTCAAAAAGGGAACCAACCATGCTATTGTTTTGAAACTCTAATCATAGTCGTCCACTATCAGACTCTATTCGCATCCTCCCCTCCTGAATCTCCCAACTGAGAAATCTATGAAAATTGATTCTACCACTATGGATAATGGCCTACATAGGCATCCAAGTGAAATATATTTTCATGCTTCCATACTCTACATTGAATACAGGAAAAAGAAAGTATGTCTAAATAATTAGCCATGACTCTCGGTTTCTCATGAACTCTAACGATCCCCTCAAGAGATAGCTCCATCTCTCCTACTATCCTATCAACAACCTAACTAAAACAATTGAGTCCAACAAAGATCTTAGGGTCCCAAATGAGCCTGAGGAATGAAGAGTGCCTACTACACCTCATAGTATCCACAAAAGGAGCCTCTTGTACTCTCCCAAGCCACCCAGTAGGAAAACATTGTATCTGTCCATTAGAAGGTCTCCCACCTAGGAAACTAATCCTCTACTCCACATGGGCATGCTCCTTAAAGTGACGGTTGTCTCTATCTCCTATGCTTACTACTAAACTATCAAACCAAGTAATACCAAGATCCCATTGTCAATGCTTCACCCCTCAAATAATCATTGTCAGCTGGAACAATCTATTACTCTGAAGGATGTCAGGATCTCACCACCAAATTGGAATTTAATCACTCCCAATGCTAATTCAACCCTCTTTGAGCCTCTCAATCATAACATAAATTTCCTCTTATGTAATATACACATTTTTCATATGTATTACATCAATGTCATTGGTCCCATCCAACTGAATCGGATGAAATCCCCATGTCCTGCCATGTATAATGTAGGAATCATATAACAATAATAGATGCCTTTGTTGCTTCTCACAAGACTGAATACTAACTAGTATGTTGTGACCGCAATGTGTATCCAACTCTTTCATACATATATCCACCAAATCCATGGATGTGTAACCTCCTCTACTAGTTGGTCCAATAAAGTGTACACATATGTCTCCTCCATAACTAAGTCTCTATCCCATAAAGGTTGCTCATGATCGTCCTAAATAAAAACAAGTACTTTTCAACATTCTCCATGTCAACTCTCTCCTCAAGTACCTGGAAATATAAAATCCCCCCATGCTCAACCCCCACATGAGGCTCCTCCATCAAACCATGACTGCAATCAACCATATACAAGTAGTTGTTTGAAGTGTAGGAGGATGAGTGTGATCTCCTAAACTCCCTACGACGATGTTCAACCTCCATATCATATTCTTGAAGTGATTTTTTTGTTCTCTTCAAGGAATCATGGGTGATCTCAAGCTCATGGATGAACCTGTCAACTTCACCTTCTTCTTCTTGTAATGCACAATGGTACATATCAGCAATCCTAAGGAGATGGTCTCTATTGGAAAGCAGGTGTATGTAGTTAGTCTTCATGGATTCCACTGCCTTTAAAATTGTCACCAAGTCTGTAAGGGAATATTATTTTTCCAAACCATCAACTATCTTTGAATCTCTCCAACAACAATTTGAAACCAAGGAATTAGTTTCATAAAAATATTTCATGGATGTATTAATTTCTTCTTCATTTACCTTCAGTTGCCTGCTAGAAAATGTGGTTCATGTGAATAATCCTCTTCAACAATATTTTCTTATTTGCTTCCATATTTTTTGCAATTTACAATAGCTTCATAATGAATCTATAATGGTGTATGTAAGGATAAGTTTTGTTCTTCCTCAAAATCTGATACAAAATATGCTTCTGCACCACCATCCTCATCAAAACACATTCTTTCATAAAGCTCCTTTGTCAAAACCCCAAATTTTCCAAAAAATTTAATTTTTTTAAAAAGCATATAAATCTTCATAAATGCAGTAAACTAATTATTTAATTAGTTATATGTTACTGAATTCTTAATGATTACTGAACTATTTGATATCTATCATAGACATCAAGTGTAAAAATGCCTTATTAATTCTTTACAAACAAAGTAAGAATGGCAGAGTTATAAAATCAATGGTTTAACTTCAATTGAGCCAAAATACATTCACATCGTAATGTGTATTGATAAGGGGTTACGTATTACAGTATCCATTTTCGAACTTTGAAGTTTAAAGGGTCTACATCTTTATTTCAAGCTTCTCTTTTAACTGTAGAAGTACTAGTGTTGATGCATAGTATTTTATTTACACAACCTGTTCAGAGAAAATGGTTTGGTTAGTGTTACTAACCATCAAAAGGATTATTTATTATTAAAACCTGATAGTTACTAAATGTTTAACACCTTTGTTTACTTATTTATATTTTTGCACAACGACTGCTCTAAAGCATAACCAAAACTTATCTTTAGTAAGATAGATATCTTACTATATTTAGGTTTTATACCATCCTTTTCATAGATAACAAAAGGCATGACCTCAATGGACTACAATAATTGAAAGAAAAATATATCAAGATAGTTTTATGGCCCAACTTTTATATTGATGGATTTCATGTCAAGAGATTGGTAGCTTAATCTTTGTCATTATTGGTTAATAACATTTGTTTTAAGCACTACATTCACCAAAATAACTGTTATTATTTTCTTTTGTATCTTATTTCCAAAATTTACCATTTTAATAAATACAACAAGGCCAATAAGGTTAACATTAACAATAGGATAGCTTCCTTAGTTTGGTTCTATAAACCTCCGTGATATCAACCATTAGTATATGGTTACAATAAAGTTAGTTGAACGATTACTAGTTGTAAGCAATATTCTAACCTAAACATAAATGTTATTAATTCCTTCTATAACCAAGTTGCAAGTCTTATTGTTATCAAGATGGTAATTTTTTTTATGAAAGAATAACTGCATACCTAGTTGGAGAGGTCATGAAAAGACCACGCTATGCTTTATATAATATTACACTCTATTTAAGTTTATAGATACCATAATCATAATGAAAAGGGTCGTAATACTTCCCATGCTTCCGATGATTGATATGGCAAGTGTTTATAGTAATGATTTATAATTTACTATTTAACTTGTATGTTAGGTTGACCAAGGGAACGATGATTATGCTAGAACCTTCGAATAACAAGGAAATGGGAATATTGATACTCGTGGAAGAAGTTTCCCGGGACTATACACTCGAACCCACATCTTACAAATTATTTATCTAGATAACGTGGCGTTGGTGTGGCCATGTGCTGCATGGTTATAAAGGACTCTCCTTCGAACCCTAATCTTATTATCCCTTCCGTGGTTTTCGGCCTCCTGCCGCTCTGTAATGGTGCTGGTGCACCCTTGTCGCACCGCTCCTCTGCATTAGTATTCTCCCAGCTTGTTGGCTTTTCCTTTCGCTCATTGAGAGCTCACTATGCATACTCATAGAGCAGAGTTTTAGACCTTTGACTCTATTGGCAAAGAGTTGGGTTAATTTTCTCCAGATTAACCTTCCCTACTCACTCGGTTCAGTGTTTTTAATAGTATGTATGGCCTTCAATTCTTCTTTGGTTCAAAAATAGTGACAGACGTGCCCTCGTGATTTGAAGTCTTGCTGGTCTAGGGTTTGTAGTAAAATAAGTCTTCCTGTTAGGAACCATTGCGGCACAGGTATTTCCGCTCGCTTGGTTATGGCTCTCTTTCTCTGTCGCAGTTGGTTAACACTGTTAGTTATCCCTTCTGTCTTGCAGTCGATGTAAGTTTGGCTCCTCATCGCGTTGGTGGTCACGCTTCTCTTCGTGGGAGACTACGTCTCCGTAACGCCTTGAGGTAAGACAACTATCAACAGTTTAATTATCTCTACAATGTTATTTATATATTGTTTTTTTTCTTTCTTGTTGAATACGATATTAACATCATCGTTCCTCTCTGCTCATAGGTGTTGGCTTGTCACCCTCTGTATAGTTCGTGCGAGGCTGCGACAGTCAGTTGCTAGTCATGGGTAAGCTTGGTTTTACCATGGCTCTTTCTCCTTGTTTGGTCCCTTTGGGATATTTGTGGTTTGCTGCATCGTGGCTTGCAACCCTTGCAGTTTTGGGTTCAAACTGGTTAACTTGTTCGCCATTGTTTGTTGAAGTAACCCCTTGCTTGATGCAAGGTCTCCGGCTTAGGCCGTGATTGTAGCACTTAGTTTTTTTGTTTATAAAACTATGTAAATATAACGAAGGGAAAAAGGGTTGTTTAAACCTTAAACTGTTAGTTGTTAAGGGATGCCGAGGGCATTGGAAGAGTTTCAGACTCTTGAGTTATTCTCTGTTGTAAATTTTGGATTTGAAGGGTTTTACCCTCATCTTGACAGTATTTAATGATATTTACAGCTGCTTTATCTATCCTTATATCATAAAGTGTTACTATAATTTTGTTTAATTGTTATTTACAAGGAGTAATGATTGATTATGCTGAGTAGGTCGGGCATGATATTACTCTGATGGTTATTTTCTGTGTGTTAATGCACTTGATTTTTACCCACAATAATTTTATAAATTATTCTAGGGTTTTCCTGTACATTACTTTCTTATGAGTTTACTTTATTTACGAGAGTTATATAATTTATATCCTTCGGAATATAAGGTCTTTATGTTTTAAATAAATTCTTATGTAACTGTCAGTAAATTTTTTAGTGCAAAATTTATATTTTAATTTCAGGTTTACAATACTGAGATAAGAACATTTCTTATTTACATGTTAATAATGTTCTTATAATTATATATTCATTTGCAGGTAAATAATATCCTTATAATTACTGTACTAAATATCTTAGAGTAATACTCTATGTATTCTATGTTGTCTTGTTTATGTTATAAATTAATATTTATAAAATAAATGTAAAAGAACTATCTATGTTCTACACTGTTAATATCTTAAAAAGTATAGGTTAGCAGTTGTATGATTTTGTTTAAGCTTAGCTAGATAGAACAGAAATGAATGAATAACCTATATTACTTTCCAAAAGTAAATTCTGCTAATAACTAAATTACCTGTGGAAGTAAATCGAGATTCTATCTATTCTTTCTTCACTTTGAATATTATACTTGCAGTAGTTAAAACTGGAAAGAAGTAGTCTGTAAAGCATCTTTATCTAATTTAATCCTTCTCTAGTTAACTATTATACTCTTCTTTTAAATTCAATTAAACAATGAGATTACTGAAAGTAACTACTGTATCAAAAACTATTTTATCTACTCCTTGATGCTACTGTCAGTAAATAATATAACTTCTTCCCTGTTTCTAATAAGCTGACAATCCCAAATCAGGTTTTAACACTGCTACCGGTATAAAAGATATTTCTTCTGACAATAAAATAAAAGACAAATTATATAATTTCTACTAACATTCTATTCTGCATTTTCATCATACTATCTTTATTTATAAATTTCACCCCTGTGCTGGAGTACGGTCTGGTCCCTCCAGATGAGGAAAAACACAAGTGGGGTTTTTGTTTTTCATCAAGGTTCTGATACTAAACAATCTAAAAACAATTTCTTACTAAACCATCTAAATATTTACACCATAAGCTACAAACATGACATTCAATCATACACAGATATTAAAAACAAAGATTATTAGATGGCAAAACCTGTTCTTGAGCTTGGACAACAACAACAATGGGAGGTCATTCCTCCCTACCAAATCCTGGAGAGCGCTCAAATAGTGACTCCTCAGGACCCCCGAGCTTGCCCTGGTCTCCCTGGATGGAACTAGGTGCAGCAATAAATCAAGTACCAGTCCTCAGACTCAATACAAACCCTGAACTTATCAGTAAGTTCTCTTAGCTAGCCAACTGTATCAGACCAAGTTACTGTAGATTGTCTCTCAAAACACCTTCCTTACAGTTTTTCCCTTTTCCCCAATGACTTCCTTGAAGAGCATTCCTCCTGAATGATTCTTCTCCTGGAAAATATCTGAGCAACCCCAGCTCTATTCATTGGGTACTTTTAAAAGATTGCCTAGGTCTTTTTGGGTTAGTTGTCATTTATTGAGCCACCTGCTCTAATCCCACTTTCTTGGGCGATCATGACCCCAAATGTAGGGAAGTTTCCACCTGCAACATAGGAAGTGTTTGAGGATGCTTCCACTTGTCTTTTTCCCTCCACCTAGTTCCTTCCACCAGTTTGACCAGTACACTCTTATTAACAACTCTCCCATGTTGTTGTCTCCATTTTTTATTTATTAATAATAAAATATTCAGAATTACATTCCACTTCTTTTGACTCTGCTGAGTCATCAGTTCCTACTTAGCATTAAATTCAACATAATTTCTTAGGAAATATAATTAAAACAATTAACGTTATTTTACAAAATTGGGGTATGTGACATCCTTAATAGTGATCTCTAATTCATCAAAATAGAAGCTTGAGTACCCTTCCATTTTGCAACCATATTCTGGAAGTGTTATGTTCACATATTCTAATGGCTGAGATAAAAAATAAGATTTCTTGTGGCATGAATCTAGAGCACATAATGCATCTTTAACATCCAAATAAACATTAGAAGATTCTACAATACAATTATCTACATGTGGAAGGGATGTTATCTCATGGTTATGCAAAGAAATAAGACTACTGCAAAAATCAGAATTTTTTCCATACCTTGGTGTCACATATTCATCATTCCCATGTGGTTGATCAGTACGGGCATGATGCTCCAATTTGTGTTCAATAAGAAGACTCAAGGCTATAATTTGTGAGTCCCATTGATCCAATTTCTTGTATGGTTGTGGTGAGTTTGTGAACATGGATTCAAATTACTTGGGTCTCCCACATTATGGATGATTATTGTTCTCCTCATGGTCATCTAAAGGTTGAAAAATGACATAAAATTTAATGCCCTCTAAACCAATATTATTATAGGAACCTTTGGATGCTCCTTTCCTAGAGAAACCAAACATTTTCTCCACAAGTTTTACCTAGAGAATTCTGGTAGTAAGACTTGACATTGCTGAAAATTATGCTCTAACTCCTATCATGTATTATAAAATTTCTCCAATTAATTTTCATTAACTTTTCCCGCTCAATATTTTCCTCCTTAATGGGTGATGTAAGAAGGAAAATGGGTAACATTCCATTGTCTACAATTCTAGACATTGAAGAAACTTCCTCTTCAACGTTGTATATGTTTTCACAAAAAGGATGATCAAACTAATATGAACAATTCAAGCTTTAATTTATGGTTTCATATCCTTCATTGTCTTCCACCAAAGGAATTAAACCATCTTCAAAATATGATTATTCCCATGTTAAACTCTCCTCAAGCTCCCATGCAACTGGTTCCAACCTCATCTCTATAAAAATTTCAAGAATGTTTTTCTTTAGTTCCCACAGTTATTAAGGAACATTCTATTAGACCATTGTAATATCTCCAATCTAAAAATCAGAGATATTAGCTCCACTTTAATTCCATACAATCGAATATGGGAATACTAGTTCGAATTTGGACCCCAAATACACTAAATTTCCAAGCTCTTCCAAACCACTCCTAATCCACATGAATTTTTCCTAACAACCTCAAATTGACTCAAACACATCCAAACCAAGACAAATGACACACTTTCATACTCCATAGAACTTTCATGGATGTTTTGAACACTAAAACTCAAGTCCAACATACATTTCTAACTAGGGGAGCGAAAGCATAAATATGAAGATTAACTGACCAGTAAAATGTTCATAACTTGGGCATATGTAAACATTTTTATATGAAATAAAAATCATTTCCTAGTGGAAATGATTCCCCCAATGCAATGGAATAGTTTTCAAAACCTTGAAAAACTCAGAAATTGTCGAGACAGAAAGTGAATTCCGACCCCTTTACACATGTACAAGATTGAGAACAACCACAACCATAGAACTTCCAAGTACACTCAAAATAATTCCAAACGCTCTCAAATAAATAAAAATGGATTGTCAAAATATAAAAAGGACTCTTATGAATGTTTGAGGACCATATATCAAGTTTACACTAGCATACATTAAAACATTTTCTCATAGATTAAATTGATCTTGAATATTGAACAACATATGGGGAATAACAATGTGTTTTTTTATTATGAATAGAGGATTTACAGATAGTATATTTATGGATTCCACAACAAATCTAAATACATAGAAATAACTGATGCAAAGAGATTAGAAATGGACGCTACAAAACCACTGATAAGAGAGGGAGAGTTATTGATCCAAATGGTGATTCCCTTCCACCGTTAAGCCCTCCATAAGCAATATTTTGACCCCAAAATTCAGATATACCACATATAGTGCATCATCCATAAAATATTAGTGATATACATCCATTATATCATTCCTCATGATATTTGGACAGCCACAAGTGTTTCTTCCTCAAGCAAAAATCACCACAAACTATGTGCTCTAGAAGCACCACAAATTCACACTACTTCAACTAGAACTTGAACACACCTTCAATATTTCAACCCGAGTAATGTAGATGATCATAAAAACCTACACTACAAATCTATAAAGAAATATGAAAGTGTTAGTATTATAATCCTCCCTTGTCCAATTTGGTCAATTATGTCTAAATCAGGAGTCCTTTCAGTCTATTTTTATTCACTAGCACAATTGGGTCCACTTGTCCTAATTGGGGTACATGTACCAGTTACTAAAGTGTGGGGAACACTAATTGAGGCCAACTTCCATTGATTGCACTTGCATGCATTAGTTTAGGAGCCTCCTAGATCAATCCCTACAAATTAGGAGTCACTGGGAGTGCCGACACCAACCTTCATTAGTTGAGTTCAGTTGGTGACTATTCAAGCTTAGTTAGGAGTCAGTTACATTCAATTCTACTCAGTTAGCGCTAGGTTTGCATGGTTGCATGAAGGTGAGGTGCATTTACTCACCTACCTCAGTCAGTTAGACTAGTTAACACTAAATTAGACACTAGAGCTTGGATTTTGAACTCCAATAATGATTTAGACAAGGTCAGTTAACCATTCAGTCAAGTAGAGTCAAACCAATTTGAATTTCCTCACATGGATTCGAATTGCATGAGGCTACTTAGCCATTTTACTTCATTGTAATTAATTATCTAATTAATTTTGATTAATGAAAGCATTCACAGCTGCAAGCCATTTTTGCACCGTTTCATTCGTCAATTTCTGAGTAAAATTGTATGATGTATCTTGTGAGTTGTGTGTTTGTCCACAGATCTATGTGCTCAATTTAATATGGTATCAGAGCCTTGGCAGGACAAGGCACTTCTCCTACTATAGATTCATACTTGGATATAAAAAAAATTGAACAAAATTGCTCCTTCCAGTATTGCACTAGAAGCGGAGAATTTACCACTTAATATCCCAAGTAAAGGAATTGTTGATCAAGCTTTCTTAATCAACTATGCTAGGTGTGATGAAAATTCCAAAAGTGCAGGTTGTCGAACTTATTTTGTCTGTTTGATTATGTGATTTATAGGTTTATCAGTATCATTCACTACAAGCAACTCAGTCTCCTTAACTGCATTTGCTACAGCAGCTCAGTCTCCTTCACTGCATTCAAAATGGCCCCTCCAATGGAGCTTCTCACTCCTTTCAACTACCACTAGTGGAAGGACAACATGGAGATGCAGCTTCGCTCCAAAAGACTCTTCAGACTCACAATGGAGATAGAGGCAGAGCCAGTACATTATGTTGACAAATAAAAGTACTGGAATAGGCTTGATGAAGCATATGGATGCTTGTGCCTCTCAATCTCTCGAGATATTCTCTTCCACATCAAAGGATTGAAGACTCCCAAGGAGGTTTTGGATAATCTTGCTTCCCTGTTTGATAAGCAGGATGACCTGAGGATATATCAGCTAGAGAATGAGCTGGTTTCTCTTCATCCATCCAACTTCAAAACACTGAATGACTTATTCACCAAATTCAAGAATCTAGTGCTCCAATTGAAGCTGTGCAAGGTTGAGAAGGAGGATGATCAACTCATCCTTTCCATTCTCTCAAAACTTGGTGTGGACTACTCACTCTTTGTATCAACCTTTCATTCGGTGAATCTCACTACTCCAAATTGGAGGATGCCTACTCTTAATTCCTTCATTGAATCTCTCACTCAGGAGCATGACAAGTTGATCCAAATGGGGATCATTTGTTCTTTCAGAGATCAAGCACTGGTTGCGGGAGGACCTACAGTAGCGAATGATAAACAGAAGAAAAAGGATGAGTCTCCTATGGAGAAAGAGTATTCAAATGATCCTTCATGTTCAAAGAGAAGCAAGAAGAATGGAAAAGGAAAGACCCTCTGTTCTTATCGTGGAAGGGGATTTCATCCAGAAAACTCTTGTATAAGAAGAACAATTGATGAGATGGCTCTTCTTATGAATAAACATAACATTACTGTACCTACTAGCACAAGGAAGGCTGACCATAGAGAAGAAATTGAAGAACATGAAGAGACATGCCATGCACTGAAGGCTATTTGTTCAACAACACATGCCTTCCTCATTGATTCTGGAGCTTCCAATCATATGGTTGCATCCAGAGAATAATTCTCTTCCTTGTAGCTTTTGATGGTCCTAGTATTCAGATGGGTAATAAAAATCAAATTCAAGCCAAAGGGAAGGGTTCTATCAAGCTTGAGCATGGAAAGTTCAAACATGTGCTTTATGTGCCCTCCTAAGCTGCAAATATGTTATCTGTATACCATATGACTCATATTGGCTCTCCAAAGCGAGTGATATTTGGTCCTGACTCAGTGGAGATCACATATATCTCTACTGGGAACATCATAGCGAAGGGTGCTACAAATCATGCCTCCAAGGTATATGAGTTCTCAAACTTCATGCCATTTTTAAAACTAGTGCACTCTCAGCAGCCACTTGAAAGGGAGGGTAAAAAAATTCCATCTACTTCTTTTGCAGTTTCCACTAGTATTGTAGAACCAGCTGTATTAGTTTATGATATTGAGATTCAGGGTGATTCAAATCTAGATCTAGTCGCTACTCCCAAGCGGGAAGCTAGGAAGATGACTGGAAATCCATCTAATGCTAAGAAGACAAAGAATCTTGCGCTATGTCATGCAATCTTACCTCCTTTAGAGAGATGCAACAAACTCCCTGTGACATGCTACATGGAAAGGGATGATCAGTTACACTGCCTTCAGAAGAATAGAGTGGATCATACACCTCTTTATCCATAAAGAGGAAAAAGTTACATTCCTCCTTCCTTCCATCATCATTTTGGGAGAAGATGGAGAAGTCTACATGCCAGGCCCTAGGATACCTGTGCACAGAACATCATGCATGTTGCTTCGCTACAT
>LPNX011152856.1:603812-639942 GCA_001517045.1 Pseudotsuga menziesii | reverse complement strand
CCAACACCAACCTCCATTAGTTGAGTTCAGTTGGTGACTAGTCAAGCTCAGTTAGGAGTCGGTTACATTCAGTTCTAGTCTGTTACATTCAACTCTACTCAGTCAGCTCTAGGATTGCATGGCTGCATGTAGGTGAGGTGCATTTACTCACCTACCTCAGTCAGTTATACTAGTTAACACTGAATTAGACACTGGAGCTTGTATTTTGAACTCCAATGAACTCCGATAATGATTTAGACAAGGTCAGTTAACCATTCAGTAAAGTAGAGTCAAACCAATTCGAATTTCCTCGCATGGATTCGAATTGCATGAGGTTATTTATCCATTGTACTTCATTGTAATTAATTATCTAATTACTATTTATTAATGAAAGCATTCACAGTTGCAAGCCATTTTTTCACTGTTTCATTCTTCAATTTCAGAGTAAAATTGTATGATCTATCTTGTGAGTTATGGGTTGGTCCATAGATCTATGTGCTCAATTTAATAGAAATTGATATCTCCTCTCAATCGATTTTTATGAAGCACAATGAAGAGGTCTAGGTGATCTCCTCGTCTCTACTAGCTAGGATGGAATATTTCACCATCGAATGATGGTTGTGGAGCATGATCTTCTTGATTCATAGATATTATTATTGAACTGTGTTTGTATCCCAGATTTATTGTACACTCTTCCCAGTGGGGTGGGGGAGGGAGGGGGGGGGGGGGGAGCATCGTCCCCCCACGAGGGTCCATGGGGGACCATCCCCCCTGGTTGAGGGGTTCGTGAGGCAGCGGGCCCCTGGCAGGAGTTCATGGGAAGTGCCCCTCATAAAGGGGGCTTGGGGGCGAAGGGCCCCAAAATAAAATTTTGGGATGTTTGTTGACCAACTGTTTATAGGCCCATGGTATTATGTGACCTATAGTATTTTCCCATGGTAATTCCCCTATAAAAGGAAAGCATTTTAATAATACTATGTATTGTATTGTAGCATTGTAAAACAATATTTGTGATTGTGTAAGTGAGGTTGTGAGAGAGTAAAGAGGAAGTGCATGGAGTTGTTACAATTTGTATCCCTTCATTTTGTTGGATGGTATAATAATATAGGATTGACAATTTCTGTGTGGACGTAGCCCATCTTGGGTGAACCACATTATATTCGTGTCTCTCTTCTAATGTGTTTTAATATTTGCATCGTGTTTATTGTTTATTGGTATTTCTCCGTGATCTTATTTTTCTAACAATTGGTATCAGAGCTAAAAGGTCTATTTGGATGATAAACTCATGGGAAAGAAGGGCTCCTGGTTCAAGTGGGAGTAATGGCAGAAGAAGGAAAGCTTAGGGTCAAGAAGTCTAACAGCCAAAAATACTAGTTATGGAAGATGCAAATGGTGGACTATTTGTACCAGAAGGATCTATACCTACCATTGAGCAAAAAAACAAGATAACTGGTGACTATGAAGGATGAAGAATGGGAGGTTCTTGATAGAAATGCACTGGGAACAATACGGTTGTGCCTGGTTTCATCGATGGATTTCAATATTTCGAAAGAAAAGACAATGAAGGGTGTGATGAGCACATTGGATAAGCTCTATGAAAAAACCTCAACTTCCAAAAAGTTATTTTTAATGAAGTGTTTATTTAATATGAAGATGCCAGAAGGCAGATCTGTTGCTGACCATCTAAACGAATTTAAAACAATTACTAGTCAACTAAGGTCTATAAAAGTGAACTTTGATGATGAGGTTAGGGCTCTTCTAATCATGTGCTCATTTCCATATAGATGGAATGGCTTGGTCATGTCTATAAGTAACTATTTCCCTAGTTCAAACACTCATAAGTTTGATGATGATGTTGGTGTTATTCTTAGTGAGGAAATGAGAAGAAAAAGCACATGTGAGGAATCAGGTAATGCATTGACCATGGAGAGCAAGGGAAGACAAAGGGAGAGAGGAAGGAGCCCCTATAATCGCAGTAAGTCTAAAAAGGGCAAATCCAAGTCCTGACTGAGAAAGATAAAGTGTTGGAACTGTGGTAAGAGAGGACATATGAAGAAAGATTGTAGAGCTCCAAAAAAGAAAGGAGACATGAAGTAGGGGACTACTAAGGAATCAAATGTAATAGGTGATGTGTTACAAGATGCTTTGATTCTTGCATTAGATAATACTAGTGATTATTGGGTAGTAGATTCATGGGTTTCATTTCATGCTACACCCCATAGAAAATTCTTTCATGATTATGTTCTAGGTGATTTTGGACATGTTTTATTGTGGGTTGATGAACCATGTAAAATTGTTGAAATGGGTAAGGTACAGATTAAGTTAAATAATGGAAATGGATGGCTGCTAAAAGATGTAAGGCATATTCCTGCAATGAAAAGAAATTTAATCTCAACATGGTAGTTGGGACATAGTGGTTGTTTGTCTACATTTGAAAAAACACAGTGGAAGATCACTAAAGGAGCACTGGTAATAGAAAAATGAGATAGGATAGGTATGTTGTATTTATGTCCTCATAATACTGATTATTCCATCTCTGTAGCTTCCACAAAAACATGTTCATCATTGTGGAATTATAGGCTTGGACACATGAGAAAGAAGGGGATGCATATTCTTCACTCAAGGAAATTGCTTCCAGATATGTAGTAGGTAAGTTTGGAATTATGTGAGAACTATGTTTATGGAAAACAAAAGAGAGATAGATTTATCAGGGTTGGGAAACAGAAGAAGAGTGAAAAGTTAGATCTTGTGCAAATATATATATATATATATATGGGGACCTACCCAAGTACAATCTCTTGGTGGCTCTCATTATTATGTTACTTTTATGGATGGTGCAACTAGAAAAACTTGGGTGTATTGCATTAGACAGAAATCTGACGTGTTTAAGTTTTAAGAAGTGGAAAGCTTTGGTTGAGAATGAGACAAGGAAAAGTTAGAAGTGTCTCAGATATGATAATGGAGGTGAATATTGTAGCAAGTAGTTTGATAGTTATTGTTCATATAATGGGATTCATAGAGAAAAGATAGTCCTAGGAACACCACAAGAAAATGGTGTGTCATAAAGGATGAATAAGATGATCATGGAGATTGCATGCAAGGTTTCCATTGCAGTTTTGGGTTGGTTGATGTTGTAGATATTGTTGTTTATTTAATAAACAGAGGGCCTTCAAGCGCTTTGTATGGTGGAATTCCAGAGGAGGCATGGACAGGTAAAAAGGTAAACTACTCATTTCTGAGAACTTTTGGTTGTGAAGCATTTGTCCATATTGATAAAGAAAATAGAACAAATATTGAGGCTAAATCCAAGAAATGTACCTTTATTGGATACGGGATTGATGATTTTGGCTATTGCTTATGGGATTATGAAAATCACAAAATCATTAGGAGTAGAGATGTAGTATTCAATGAAAATGTTATGTATAAATATCAGTTGCATGGAAAGAAATAGGAAAAGGAAAACACATAGTACACAGTGCTTGATGAAATCAAAGAAAATGAAGTTCCAAAGGCACCAGAAAATTAAGAGCAGTAGCAGGTATCTCAAATTCTTGCAAATGTAAGAAGATCTACTAGGTTAATTAGACCCCTTGAATGATTCTCTCCTTCACCATATTATTTATTGATGACTAATTCTGGTGAGCCATAATGTTATGAAGAGGTAATGTTGGTAGAAAATAAAAAGAAGTGGGAGCAAGGCATGAATGAGGAGATGGACTCATTGGTAAGAAACCGGACTTGGGATTTGGTTGAGTTTCCTGTAGGAAAAAGAGCATTGCAAAATAAATGGGTTTACATATTGAAGGAAGAAGATGGAGGCAAGAAGCATTACAATGCTAGATTTGTTGTAAAGGGGTTTGCACAAAAGAAAGTTATAGACTTTGATGAAATATTTTATCTTGTTGTTAAAAATACTTCAATTAGGACTATTTTAAGTCTACTAGCAGTAGAAGACTTGCATTTTGAATAGTTATATGTAAAAATAACCTTTCTCCATGGGTATTTGGAGGAAGAGATTTATATGTAGCATACATAAGGGTATGAGGTCAAAGGGGAGGAGAATCTGGTTTGCAGGTTGAAGAAGAGCATGTATGGTCTAAATCAAGCTCCAAGGTAGTGGTATTTAAAATTTGATAAGTTTATGACAGAACAGGGTTATAGTAGATGCCATTATGACCACTGTATTTATTTCAAGATGCTAGATAATGGATGATATATTATATTGTTATTGTGTGCGGATGACATGCTTGTTTTAGGGTCTAACATGCATGATATAAATGTGCTCAAAAGGAAACTAGATAAATCATTTGCGATGAAGGATTTGGGTGCTGCAAAGAAAATCCTTGGTATGAGAATAATAAGAGATAGGAAAAATTGCAAATTGACATTGTCTCAAGGTGAGTACATAGAAAAGGTGTTGGAGAGGTTTAGAATGCAAAATGAAAAACCAGTTAATACACCTTTGTCCATCCATTTCAAACTAAGGAGATGTGTCCCAAGACACAGGAAGAGATAGAATACATGTCCAAGGTTCCCTATTCGTCAATAATTGGTAGCTTGATGTATGCCATGGTGTTCACAAGACCATATATTGCACATGCAGTGGGAGTTGTGAGTAGGTATATGAACAATCCAGGTAAAGAGCATCGAAAGGCAGCACAGTGGATTCTCGGTATTTGAGAGGTACCCCACTTCTCATGCATTATGTTTTGGAGGTTTATACATTGTTCTATAGGGATATGTTGATGCAAATATGGTAGGTGATAAAGATAGTAGGAGGAGCACTGCAAGGTATGTTTTTATTGTATGTGGAACATCAGTAAGTTGGATTTCAAAACTGCAAAAGGTTGTTACACTTTCAACAACAGAAGCATAGTATGTTGATGCTATAGAGGCTAGTTAAGAGATGATTTGGTTGCATAGGTTCATGGAGGAATTGCGTTAGAAGCAGGAGAATAGCATGTTGTAAAATGACAACTAGAGTTCCATTCATCTTACAAATAACTCAACGTTTCATTTGAAGAATAAACATATACAACTCAACTACCATTTCATAAGATCTGTTCTAGAAGATGAACTATTGAAGTTGGAAAAGATACATACTAGCCAAAATCTTGCAGACATGTTGACAAAGGTAGTAACCAAAGAGAAACTAATTTCCTGCTCAGTTTCAGTTGGCCTTCAAGCATGAATATGAAGAAGAGAAATTTTCCAAGTCCAAGGTTCAAAGCATAGTCCAGGAAGTGCAATAGCGGTGGAGTTGTTGTGATCAGTCTCCAAGTGGGAGACTATTGGTTGTGGACCCTGATCTTCTTGATTCAGAGATGTTATTGTCCAGTTGTGTTTGTACCCTAGTTTTATGGTACGCTCCTCCCAGCAGGAGGGTGTGGGGGTACATTGTCCCCCTGTGGGGATTCGGGAGGCAACAGGCCCCCAGCGGAGGTTCGAGGGCAGCGCCCCCGAAAGAAAGTTTTGGGATGTCTGTTGGCCAACATTTTACGGGCCCATTGTATTAGGTGGCCTGTAGTATTTTCCCATGGTAATTCCCCTATAAAAGGAAAGCACTGTATACGACTGTGTATTGTATTGTAGCATTGTAAAACAATCTTTGTGATTGTGTGAGAGAGACTGTGAGAGAGTAAAGATGAAGTGCATCAGAGTTGTTGTAGGTTTATCCCTTCATTTTGTTGGATGGTATAATAATAAAGGACTAAAAATTTATGTGTGGACATAGCCCATCTTGGGCGAACCACGTTATAACTGTGTCTCTCTTGTAATGTGTTTTAATATTTGCATTTTGTTTACTGTTTATTGTTTATTGTTATTACTCCATGGTCATGTTTTTCTAACACCGAAACCAGTCATAAATGCAAGGGGCACCTATCCCAAGATATTAGAAGCCACAATATCTCTCCAATATCAAAATTCAAAAATGACCAAAATCTCCTTCACTTGTATCTTCACCCTTTTTCTAAATCTTCATGGAGCCTTCCCCCCATTCTAGAATTATCTCACGATTATTTAATAAAATATTAATAAATGTTATTTTTTATGGGATAATGACACCTTGGGACCTATTTAATTCCTCTCTAATGTTATTTGTCCAAATAATACCTTCATCTTCAGTGGAAATTCGAATTAAATAAGCTTAGCTTGATTTTGGGAAGTTACACTAGCATGTGGATCCACCCCTCTCCTCCAGTGCCCTCCTTAGCTAAATTTAGGACTTGCAACATGTCATAGGCTATCATAAGTTGTCATAATCCATCATAGGACTTGATTCTTCTCATAAGTTGTCATATATATCAAAGGTTATCATAGATTTGTTATTTTTATCCTGGGGAGTTACAACCCATGAGATGCCTCCATGATAGGATTCCTTCCACCTTGGATGGGAGTTACACCACATATTTGGACTCAATCCTCCACTAATGCACCCTACTTGTTCAATGTGTCCAATGTCACCTTATAATTCAAATTTGAGGGAGTTACAATTCATGTAGGTCCCAACTCAACCTCCTTATGTGCCCTCCTTGTCGAATTTTTCCTAATGTTGCATCATTTCACAATTTTGACATCAAACTATACAAATATTTGACCACATCACCACCTTGATAATTTTTCATGACTTCACCAAGTGACTTAGGCCAATGCATCCCCCTAGTCCAATGGAGTGATCCATAGCAAAAATTTGGGGACATTACATATTGAGAGGCTAATAAGAGCTCAGGAAGAAAAGACTCAGTTGAATGCAGCCATGCTCTAGATCTTAACAATAATTCATATGAAGAATCACCATTAGAAGAACTCAGGCAATGAGGAAAATAGTGGGAGTATCTCAAGGATCCATTCTCACAATATGTCTCATAACTCAAGAATGGTTTCTAGAGATAGGACATATACTCTATAATTATGTTCTAGTATGTCATCTACATCTAAATACTTGATTGAAGCTTCAAGGTCTTCATATAATAGGAATAAGAGGAAGAGGCCTGTCAAGAACAACTCACATGGGGAATTTTGGAAGGCCAAACCTCCCACTTTTGATGGTGAAGTAAAATATCGCCAAGGGGATTCGACGAGGAGCCCTGGATTTTGAGTTCATTTTGTACTTTTTTATCCAATGTATTTTTGCCCCATTGTAAACTAGTTTCAGTTCAGGATTTAGAGTTTGTAATATAATTCAAGTTAACAAGGTTTTGGATTCTAAATATTGTATTGTAAACATTTGCAATAATACAATGAGTTAGAGAGAAAAGAAATTATCTATTAGGTTGGTTCTCTTAGTAAGGGTTTTCAAGGTAAACCTTTATGTATCCTATGTGTGCGCCATCATTATTTATTGTGTTTTAGATTCTACAAGTATTGCTTTTCTTCCACAAGTTTATCAAACTCTTCATTTGGTATCAAAGTGATGTTATTGGCTTTATGGGGATGCAATTAGTATAGGGTTCAAGTCTTTTCATGAAGAGCAACAATATCTTGGGTTTGTGTGGAACCTTTGCGCATTAAGTCTTGTGTAAAGAAAATGGAAAGAAATTCAAGAACATAAACAAAGAATTTTAACGGCCAAACCTTCTAGTTATGGAAGTTGAAGATGGTATATCTTCTTTATAGAGGACAATGGGTTGTTGTGGAGATAGGTACAAAACCTAATGGTATGTCAAAAGAATATTGGGGAAGGCTAGAAAAAAAATCGAGAATCACGTTTCAACTCTACCTCTCAGATTTTGTATTGTTGAATGTTTCTATAAAACACAACACAAACAAGTTGTGGGATAAATTGGGGAGTTTGTATTAGTAAAATTCCTTGGTAAATAAGTTGTTTCTTCAAAAGAAGTTGTATCATCTTAGGATGGGGAATGGGATTTTTTTGAGAGAGCATCTACATGCCTTTGATAGTCTAGTAACTCAACTTGGCTATATTGACATGAAGACGGAGGAAGAAATTAAGCATATTACCTTGTTATGTTCTTTGCCATAATCTTGGAATAATCTAGTTGTAGAAATTGGAAGTACCACTCAATCCACATTAAAGTTTAAGGATGTAATTGTATCACTTTTATGAGATGAAATGAGGAGAAAATCCATGGAGGGTGTGGCCAAGGATGTTTTATTTATGGAAGGTCATCCCCAAGTGAGAACAAATAAGTTTTTCAAGACCGTTTGTAAATATAGAGGTAGATCTAAATCTTTAGGAAAAATATACAAGGAAATGATAAAAATGTTATAAACTTGGTCATTATAAGAAGGATTGGAGATCGAAGAATGTTAATAAAGGTAAGAGATCCGATGGTTCCCTTCCATAGAAATTAAAACCTCCATGGAAGAAGGAGGTGATGCTTACTTGGAATTTATAGGTACACATTTACATCACCATGTATGATTGATCAACTCAAGTACTTCATTCCATATGACTCCTCACAGGGAATGGTTTTGTGAATATCAAAAGTACAATGGAGGTGACGTTACTCTCAAAGATGAATCAACAGATAACATCATAATATGTGGAAGGGTCAAGTTGTTACTCAAAGATGGAAGGATTAGAACTCTCCTTGGGATTCTACACATTCCAAATCTAGCAAGAAATCTTATGTATGTAAGTAAGATGGGTGATGCAGTTCTGCATACTATATTTGAAAAGGACACATGCAAGATGTTTGAGGAGAAATGGTGTTGATAAGGGGATTTTAGATCATAACTCTACAAGTTGTTGTGAAACACTTTTAATACTAAGTGTAATAGTTATGGTGTTCATGAGGATAGAAATGAAGAATACATGATCCTTATGGTTGGAGAGAAGTGCCTTTAAGCATTACAAGGTAAAGGTATGGTTGAAGGTATGAATGGTTTCTCATTAGAATTTATGTGAACATTGTATATATAGTAAACATTGAGATTATCTCGGTGCTCTCCAACCTAGTATGGAGAAGATTCTGTCACATTAGTCAAGTTATGCTAGCTTACATAAATAAAAAATATTAAAAAATATAAAATATAAAATATAAATTACATATCCACTTTAAAAAAATATAAAAATAAATAAATTAGCATAAATCCATTTTTGGTTCATTGAATCCATCTGATAAATCCAGGTTTAAAATAAATCTATACTAATTGAGTGCTAGAAAAGAAAATAAATCTTAAAGTTAATACATCGTTTGTTTCGACTTTGTTTCTATTCCATCGTTAGGTATATATGTGTATAGCAGTAAGCTAAATTCTCGACCATTTGTATATGTTTCAACCATTGTTTCAAGAGGGCTTACTCACGGATGGTTCTCTACGAAAACCCTAGTCGGGCCAGCAAACCCTAGCTAGGCTGTGGCCCCTAGTTATCATATCAAGGTTCGGTCTTGATGGTGGATGATGAATTTAGGCTGGTCCAGATCCTGACATTATATCGAACTACTTCCACCACGAGCTACAGTTTGGCCAGATCGGCACTCTCGTGAGCCCTTCAAAGATTTATGTCGATGGACTGGGTTCTCACATCCTACTACCAACCAACTATTAGTACCAAACTCTACCAGTCACACTTCGGCAGCCCGTAATCCAACAATCCCAGACCTCAATGCAGACCTAATGATGTTAGGCTTGGGTTCTGTTCTATCTTGACTGGATTATGATGCTTTCTGTTCACCCTTTGGCATCAAGCTCCTACTCCGCGCACAGGATTTCGACCCCTAGAATACTGGTTTCTTTGTAGTTCTGTCCGCTACTTCTCAACTCCAGGATTGCAAAAAGAAAGGTTGAGTGATCAAACGGAAGGCGGACAAACTCAGCCTCACAGTGGGTGAAGGGATCAAAGTCTCCTCTATCCTAAATTATGCAGAAAAAATTTACTGGGTTAGTTCTTTGGGATAAGAATGGCCGACTCCTCCCTTCGCGCCTGGATCAAAGAGGTATGGGAATTGATTCTACCCTATCTCCTTGATATTTTTTACTTGATGCGTGGATGGCTTGGGTTCAGATTTCCCTCCGAGGAGGACACAGTTCAAATCCTGAATGGAATGTGGTCGTGGATTTTTATCGCTTAGGTTCTGGTATCCGTGCTTTGAACTCAGAAGATAAAAGAAGCCATCTGGTTATCCCATTTGGGTCAAAATCCCTGCGCTCCCAGTGTAGTGGAATTTTGGTCTGATGAAGTTCTCATGACAATCGACAACAAGATTGGAAATACCCTTATGGTTGATCCATCTTATAAATATAGCCCTCATCACACCCTCGCTACGCTAAAATATTGGTGCAAGTTCACTTAACGGAGGGACTCACTGGAAAGTATCGACCTTCTCTTAGGAGACCAGCATCACTCACAAGATTTGGACTATAGCAATGTGTCGTTTCGCTACAATCGATGTCATCATGTTGTTTGCAAGTTCTACAAGGAAAACTTTCATCGTAAGATTTGGAAGAGAAAGGATGATGGAACACTCCAAATGGAAGCCTTGCCCCTTTTGTCTTTCTAGAGACCACAACCTCTAGGGCGGTCGGAGGTGAGGCGACTGTGGTGGAGTATGTCAGCACCAGATGAAAGGTGGCCGCGACTTTGAAGCGAGTGATAAGATTCCAAAAATTCAGTCCCGACTCCCTTTGTAGGCTCTCCCTACCTTCGGTTTCCCTTAATATGGAACCAACTTTCCTTTATGCTATAAAATTTATATGGAATCCTTGCTTACTCCTAAACCATCTCACTATAGGCTCATGGAGAATCAAAATCATGGCTCCTCTTCTCGCTTAGTTACTAACCAATCTTAGGAGCTTATAGCCCCACCATAGCATCTCTCTCAAGCTCTAGGGTCGAATGGAGCCATACTTCTTGACCTTTCACAACAGGTTGAGGAAGCCCGAAAGGTGGTGGAATTTGACTTTACTCTGGGACATGAGGCGGACATTAATGAGGCTAGGGTGATGGATTCTAAAACCTCTCCTTGCGGTTGGGACGGTAAGTTAAAAAATTGCTCTTTTTTATTTAAATGAACCTTCTCATCTCTCCCCTCCCACTTGGAAGTTGTGGGTATCACTCTCACTAGCGAAACAAAATAATGGATGAAAAGACACAACCTCCAATGGCCACAGGGACTCATAGTTTAGAAAATGAAGCTCTCTCACTCTCCACAGCAACATGTATCCTTTACAGCTCAAAATCAAGGCCCAAGTGTAGTCCTTATGCACTCAAGTCTAGGGGGTTCCTCTCTCTCACTACTGATAAACTATATGAAGGCCTTGGGACAGAATTTGGAAGGGTCAAAGATCCATGCGGACATGGCAGGAAATATTTTCTCAAAATTTCTTAGACAAAAGCAGGTGAAAGAATTAAGAAGGGTACACAGTTGTCACTACACTAGGCTCTTAGAGATTGCAATCCCTCCTGCAATGATCCCTCGTGAATCTTCTCTCTCGGAACACTCAAGGCATGGCCAAACCCCAATAAACACTTGACCCTTCATAAGTTGGTGGAAAAGGAAGACCTGCCCCTTTTCTTTATCTAGGAAAGTATGTGCAAGGGCACTTATGTCACCAACCTTCTAAACAAACTCTTTAAGGGATGGGAGTTCCCATGGAATGATTCATCAAGTCTACTGAGTCCTCCTCACAAGATGGAACATTCCTAATTTTCGGCTCCTCAACAACTACTCCATCCTCATAGTACTTTTTGCTCAATTTCAACCTGCTTCAGGATCTATGCATGTCTCCCTCCTCAATGTTTAGGGCCTTATTTGCATAAACTAGACTTCTTGAGGTCCCTCTTCATATCATAGGTCTTAGGGGAGTCCGAATTAATTATCGGTGGTGAGTTGAACTTTACACTCTCTGAATGAAGTTTCAGGCCAAACACCTCATGAGGATCTTATTCTTGACTTTATCCATCACCAATTGGAGACCCACAACCTCTTAAATGTATTTCTAGTTGTTTTGAGGAACACCCAAAGAAGCAACCTCTCAAGCCCTGCTAATCTAGCCAAAAGGATATATCATTTTTTTATTACAAACTCCTTTTTTCTCAAGATTTCCTTTACAGATCTTAGGTACCCATGGGCTGAAACAGGCTTAGCCTCACTGAGAGGGGGGGATGAATCAATGAACAAGTTTAGATAGATTTTTCAATTGCTCCATTTGTATTAGCAAAGAGTTTTCTAGCAAATTATTAAAGCAGCAACAACTTCTTCACTCTGAACTTGATCAAATTAGAATTATGAACAAATAAGCAGTAACAAAAATAAAATTTATATATATAACTTGTATGGAAACAAATTTGCAGTGATGAGCTTCAACTTAAAAGATGCTTCAACATCCGGATCTTTCAGCTACAACTGAAAAGATTCAACAACTACAAAGTTGTTTGTTAACACAGTACTGGCTTCAACCAAACAAGGGTTCTCCCCAGCTCCACTCAGTCAATGATTCATGTCCTTTGAGTTTTCTTCCCAAACTATACCGGCGAATATCTCTGCTTCAACGCCCACTCCCACAATTTCTCCTTCAAGACACCCACACGATCTCTGCCAAACGTCACTATTTCAACACTCTCGTGGTCTCTTCTTCGGAAACCCTCGTCGTCTCTGCTCCAACACTGCCACCGTTTCTACTCCAAGACACCAACGGTTTCTTCTCCAAGACGCCTATGGTTTCTGCTCTCACTATTTATGCTCCAAGACGCCAACGGTTTTTTCTCCAAGACGCCCACAGTCTCTTCTCTCACCGTTTCTCCTTCACTGCCCAAATCAACGATTTGCTCTTGTATTTATACTTCACTTATCCATGTTTTTAAGGGGTGGACTTGTCTCATTTATTTCTATTTTATCATTTAACAAATTTAAATGATATTTTTTCATTTTTCTTTGACGTTATTATCCCCCCTTTTTTTTTGCTTCCAACATGCCCCCAATGGCTCAACAACCTATGCCCGCAAGGGTTTTTACCATGCCTCCAGGACTCCATCAATTGTGCCTGCTTAGTCATTTAGTGATGCTCACCTTTGTCTTCATTCATTAGCACATGAGAATGCTCGCAGCTAGGGTGTAGAAGATGCCTTTTGTCCATGCTTGCCATTTTCCCTTGTTTTGTCCAAGTCATCATTCTCCTTTGTTTTGCTTGATCTTCATTGTAATTTTCCAACACAATATCCTCTATGTCATCTTCAGCAAATGACCACAGTATGGGTCATTTGATTCGTTGAGGTGTTTGAATGCCCATATCCAAAGTCCTTGTGCTTTGTCATCTCTTATCATCAATCATTGCTTGCTCGTCCATCTTTGTCTATGTCATCAAGCTTGCTAAGTCCTCCAGCCATGCCATGTGATCTCTAAGTCATCATTCTTAATCTTTGTCATTAATGTTGTCATCAATGGCAATCATACTCATCAATATCCCCCTTTGTCATTGATGGCAACACTCTTCAACTAGTCTCCCCCTTTGACATTAATGACAAAGGGTCACTTAACAGATATTGAAAATTCTGCTACTCACCCTAAGGCTATACTTGGACTGCGCTCTTCTCATGTCATGTTCTTGCCACTTTCCTTTAGAATTGTTGATGAATCTCTTGGTTGCTCCCCCTGACATGTATGCGTATGCTCTCCCTGTCAATAATCTTCCAGTCTTTCTCCCCCTACCTCAGTTGTCTTGCACTTCCTTTGTTGTTCTTATATTTTTAATGAATCTGACATATTTGCTTCCAATAGCATTGTTCTTGCTGCTTCTTGAACAGTTCAATTCTTTCTTTCAGCTACCACATTTTGTTGAGGAGTTCGAGCTACACAGTATTGTCTTTTGATTCCATTTACTTCACAGAAATTTTTGAATTCACCTGAGGTGAATTCACCTCCATTGTCCTAACGCAAGCATTTAATTTTTTGTCCACATTCATTTTCTGTTTTGGCTTTGAAAAGCTTGAATTTTTCAAACACCTCGGACTTATTTCTTAAAAAAGTGACCCATGTCATATGGGAAAAATCATCAATAAAAAGCATGAAATACAGCTGTAATGTCCCCTTTTTGGAATTTTTTTAAATGACCAATTTTTCACTTTTTCCCCAATTTTGAGCTAAACTAGTTTTGATGTCTAGACCTCCAAATTGACCCAAATGCTTCCAAATTTTCTCTGAAGGTACATAACTAATAATATAACTTAAATATCATGCTCATGTATGTTTTGTGACCTCCCAATTACTTCTGCAAACTTGTTTAATGTTCTGTTCAAAGTACGAGTCTTTACTAGCAAATTGGGGCTTCAATTCCCCCTGGGTAATCGCCGGAAATGGCTTCACAAATGATCCCAAAGTCACTTGAATTTATGAACAGAGGCTGGGTATGTGTAAGGGAACTTTTAAAAGTCTGATATGCATCATGGTTCAGTTTATACAGGCTGTTATGACTCTTTCCAAAACAACTCCCAAGTCACAATTTTGACCCTTGGGGAAAATGCACCAAATATTCTCCCAATGCAATAAAAATGAGTAAAATGGCTTCCAATGCTTAAGTATTGAACATGAGAATTGAAACACACATTAATTACAGTCCATACATCATACATTTATCAGATATGCATTCCTCCATTCGAAATTATAAGCATTACCATGGCATATATCAAAATGGAGTGGAAATGGTCATTGTTTGCTCATTTAAAGTCATTTTGACATACAACTCTTGGGAATTTCTACTTGAATCTTTCTGAGAATGAAGAAAATATCATATTGAATTGATTACAATCATAAATGGACAATGAAAGGCTCTCCCAATTTGAAATAATTAGCATTACAATGGTTCACAACAAGATAGTGGGGAAATGACACTATTTCTTCATTGTTCAACATTTTTACATGAATTATTTTGGGTATTTCCACCTGAGAATCTTCTAAACATTAAATACAGAGCATATACATCAGCACATAATATAATCGACATTATAATCTTCCCCAAAAAGATCAATAGCTCACCCAAAGCGCAATCCCTCCAATGGCGCGAATATGGTGTGAAAACTGGAAATAGTTGAGAGAGAGTGTTGCAATAGAAGAATCCACATGCTTTCCTATAGCTTACACCTGCAACTAAGACTCCATTAAATCTCCATGAAAGACCTGAGTGGATTTTCCAAACACCAACTAGGATGGGAATCTTTCACCCTTGAAATTGGCTTAAGCAAGAAAACTAGTCATCCACTAGCTCTCACAATTCACAAATGAGCAAAAGCTTCTTCTCATGGTTTATCCCTATATTTTATAAACATTATTAGTCTTCTAAGGTTCCAAATCCAAGTCGAATTGGTGTGGCTTCTCATGCTATGCCATGTGGCCTCTCTCTTCACCTTCCCTCTTCCCCCAAATTTGAATAGGAGCCTCTTGGCCTTCTCCAACTCCCAAATTCGACCTCTAAGATGCTCTATTCAGTCCTAACATATCAGTATGTCAATATTTCAGCCTTCATATCTGACTTGTGTCATAAATGTCATAGAATCTCCATCATTGGTGTCATAGATATCATAAATGTAAGGGGAATCTAGCCAAGTGTCCATGAAACTCCCATTTGGCTCTTCCTCTCCCATGTAAGTTACAATTCATCCCAAATTCGACCTATTAAGAATATGGATAAGTATATTAACCTTATAATCCATACAAAAACATTAGGCTTCCCATATATTTGAATTTGCAAGAGAAAGATACCATTTAACATAGGAATTCTAGCTAGTGTGGGCCCCATAGTCTCCATGTGTCTTCATGCTCCATTGCCACTTCCATTTTCTCTTGTATTATTTAATAATATCAATTATTAAATATTTATCGCCTTCTAATGTATAAACATCATTTATTATCCCCCTTATTTCAAATCTCAAAGCTTCCACCCCAACCTAGAAAACTAGTGATTTTCCTCCTTGGCAATTATTTGACTTTTAGCATCCCTTTGACAACTTTCATGAATATGGAAAATGTGATTTATCCATTGTGACCCAATGTAAAATTTGGGACATTACAAATCCTCCCTTCCCAATATTGCTTGTCCTCGAGTAATTTCAAACATGGTTGTTGAAGAACCTGCTTTCTGTATGATTCTTTGAAGTTGCCACTAAGATTCCCACCTTGAGTCTTTGAGATTTCATGAATATTTCAGAGAGGAACCACCATGCCTGTTGCTACACTACTCTGATTAACATCACCTTATTAAATGGGGAATCCATCTCCCATACTGCTTGTTTCCCAATTAATTTGAAATCAATGGGACTAAAAACTATCCTAGGGTCCCATTGCTTGCATTGCACTCCAACAATTAAAAGTGCTCTCCAACCCATACCATTTGGAAAGACAATTCATAGATCCCATTTTCTTGTATGCATTCTTCCAAACATCATGAGTGCATAATATATATCATGAAAGTATATAACAACATAATAAGAATGTGCATCAAGGAGGTGCCTCACCAAGAAATCATGAAAGTGCTTATACCTCCCAATGAGTAGACTACCATTTTCCAAGTGCATACATGCTTCAAGTGGCCAATCAAATCTGCTCCAATGACATAGGTGAGGATCCCATGTCCTATAATTCTTTTAGGACCTTTATGATCCTTCGTCTCTCATGCATTTAGAGCTATCTCAATCAAAATATAAAAACAATGGTAGTTTTAAGTTAGATTTGCTTATGTTTGAGAAATTTGAAAAAATAGAGTGCATTTGCATATAGGTGTGCTTATTGTTCTTTCTTTTAGGAAAAGAGATTCTTCCCCTTCTCATTTGCTTTCGAAAAGAAGAAATCAGTTTGGAAAAGTGATTGCTTGTCTTTGATTTGATGTTCATGACTGTTGTGTGGAAGTATTTTTGGTTTTGAAACAAAAGGAAAACACTCTCTTTCCCTCCCGTAAGTAGGCATACTGAACGGTAAAGTGAACATTTTGCACTAGCATACTGCATGGTTTTACTTTTCTGTCAAAACATCATGCATTCACCTAACCGTACAAGTTGAAATTAACGGTAGTTGTAGGTTAAAATTTACGTAGTAAATTGAATGATAGGTTAGAGACGTGTTCGGGTGTCGTTAAGCGTAGGAGCTGTCGTTATTTGCCAGCATTACATTCCGGGACTCGCGTGGTTCTTACACGTACCATCAGTATATTGAACGGCCTTTCACGTACCCTTGAGGTATATAGAAAGGTACTTCACGTACTCGATTGTATATTGAAAGGCCCCTTGTGTATGGTTATGCATTAGACAGCACTACTACCGATTCGAGCTCCCACGTACCTTGAGTATATCGGGAGACCCCACTAGGGTACCTTATCTATCTGAGAAAAGCCCTTTGGCCATCTTGTTTGGAGCCATACACCGAAAACAAAATTCGGGGATATTACTACGCACGTACCCTCGAGGTATATCACGAGTGGTGCCTTCTTGACAATCCGAGTGAGAGACCTGACTTTTGAAATCCTCCTATCATTTTAAGTGTGCTTGTTTTGGCCTATATCTTGTGTAGGGAAATTCTTTTTGGTGTGTTTTCTAGATTTTCAGACCCTAGGTTAGTTAGGAACTGTACAAACTGGCTGAATTAAGACAGTCCAAAAGAGTACGGGGCTTGCCACTTAATTTTATTCCTGGTTCAAGAGAAAATCCTATGGAAGCTATTGACCAAGGAGTTGTTACCACCTCCCAAGTGGGAGATAATGTGGTTGTGGAAAGTGGAGTACCATATTCTTCACACTCGCCTCCCTTGGTCCAACAGCCTTCTCGAGGAGATTCCTCGTTCCATTCCGTCGTGGAAGGACTTGTTGATGATACTGCTCACCCGGATTTTGGTCCCAATGCTTCATTTTGGGAAACCCCTGTAGGTCAGGCCATTGCTTCATTTGGCACATGTGGAATCTTTTCTGAAATTGAAGAAGAACGTAGGCAATACCGTTTTGCCATTCTTCGTGCAAAGGAGATTGATAAGGAAATTGATGACATTCTAGGCCCAACACTACCAAGGTCCACATCTGTTCCTATGGGATATCGTTCACTTGCCGAATCTATGAGACCCATTGAACCGATTATAGATCGTCCATGGACACCCCGCAACCCAGGTCAAGATACCACCCCTACCACCACTCATGTTATGTCTATACCTAATCTTCCCAGGCCTTTTATACCTGAGATTCAATCTTCAATTCTTGTTTCGTCTACACCTTCTAGTGACGGGGGGCAACCCCCGGCATGACCTACGTTATTTGACACCAGAATTGTTACTAGTCAAGGGCAGACCTCTAACATAGAACCATCTACAATTTATATCCCTCCCACCCATTCTAATGTGGTTAACCCCCCATCTAGTTTAGGTCAACCCTTCGGGGCCCAACCTGCAACCATTCAATCTTTTGGAGGTTATGGTTATCAAATACCTGTAGGTAACATTAATTATCCACCCAACTCTACAGGAAATCCATACCCTAGTAATACTTTTACGCCATGGGGGAACCCAACTGGTCTTACATGCTAGCCATGGGAGCAATACCTATACATACTGCGGGAGGTGCCAGAGGACCCCCTTATGGAGGTCCTCCCACTAGGGGGCCTAATGGTCCTGGAGGATTTGGAAACTTTCCTCCTTACAGTCCTGGTGGCCCTAGTGGTCCTGGGGGGCCTAGTGGCTTTCCTCCTTCTGGCCCTGGAGGGTCTGGTGGCCCTCCTCCTAGTGGTTCTGGTGGCTCTGGAGGTTTACCTCCTCCTAGTGGCCCCGGAGGGTCTGGTGGTCTGCCTCCTGGTGGTCCTGGTGGTCCTAATGGTCCCAGTGGCCCTGGTGGTCCTCCTCCTGGAGGCCTTGGTGGTCCTAGCGGTCCTAATCCCGGAGATCAACCCCCTGTGGGTGGATCTTTCTGTAGTTCTTCGTCATAGCAACATGTTTATCAGTCCACTTATGGTCCTACTGGTAATTATATGCCATATCAATATTACCAGTATGTTCATCCCAACCGACAATTACCTTTCCTAGCAACTTTGGACTTACCTGATCTGTCCAAGTTGATTAATGATCCCATTCGACACAATCCCTTGTGGCCTCCCATTCCGATAAAGCTACCATCAGACATTCCAAAATTCGATGGGAAACAAGGAGACGATCCGAAGAACCATGTGATGACATTCCATTTGTGGTGTTCTTCGAACTTCCTCATGGATGACTCCGTTCGGTTACGACTCTTTCAGCGAACTTTGACCGGTACGGCTGCAAAGTGGTACATTGAACTCCCACAACATTCATTTGTGGATTTTGGCTCGTTGGAAACTGTGTTTCTTACACACTTTCAGCTCTCTATTCATTATGAAATGGGTACTGATCTTTTAACCTCTCTGCGACAGAACACCTCCACCCACATATCCGATCATATCCATGAGTGGAGAAGGCGGAGAAGGATTATCAAGGCCCCTATTCTAGATTAGTTACTAGCTGATTGGTTCACCAAATCCTTGTTGCCTCCTATTGCTCGAGATGTAGTTATGGGCGGTGCCGTTACTGAAGAGAAGGCTATTAGTCGGGCTCAGTACCTAGACTTGGTTTACTCCCAATCTGGCACTCTTTATGACCTGATCCCTCAAGCTCCTCGCCCCAATGCCATTCCTGCCAAGCCACTAGAAGAAGTACCTGTTGATGGGATTGTTGGTTCAATCCAGTCCCCATCAACAACGAAACCTGCCAAGCAAACCCAAACTGCCCCCCCTACTCCTTCGACTCCTAAGGTTTCCGCCGAGGTCAATACCATTCAAAGTACTCAAACCTTGGGTAATAAAAAGAAAGGTAGAAATCGAAATAAAAAACCTGGAAACTAGCGGGATACTCCACGACCAACCAATGGTGATAATGACAAAGGCAAAAGAAAAGCGAAATATCCTTGTCTGCTATGTGGTGGTGACCATTTTTCAAAGGAGTGTCCTCGTCGGGATGAGATCTCTGAATTTTTGAAGTCCAATCCCGCACCTGCGGTACTTACGGATCATTTTCCCTCTCAACAACAACTGATAGACCACATGTCTAATCAGGGTAATTATAGTTCCTCAGAGGAAATTCATATGATGTCCTCAGATACCATCCATCTACAAACTCAAAGTCAGAATTATGATAAACCTGTGGATAAAAATGAAGATCATTCATCTTCAGGGAAAGCCCCTTCTACTAGTTCTCCTGAGTCCTCGTCTAATGTCCCCTTGTCTATCGAAAATCCTACTCTTGACATGATTTTGCGCCCACCAAAGAGTACTCTTCAGAAGAAAGTATTTAATCCCAATGCACGAGCTGCTCAATTTTATACTTTGGTTGAAGATCTCGCTCAGGCACCTTGAGCAATGTCTACCCTAGAAGTGCTCCAAAGTTGCCCTACACAACGCAAAAACCTGTTGACTGCATTAGGAGCTTTAGACCTGGATAACACCAACTTGATCCATTTCAATGTTGAGAACTATAAGTCTAGGTTACCACATAAATTTGCTTTTCAATTCATTACGAATGTAGTTGGAAAGAAAAATTTTCGAACAATCCTAGATGAAGGAGCTTCAACCTCCGTATTGTCTCTGTCTTGTTGGAAAGCCCTTGGCTCTCCCGAGCTTGTAACATCACCTACGACCCTTAAAGCCTTTGACAGATGGGGTTTCCAACCACACGGTCTCATATCAGCCCTCGCAGTCGAGCTGGGAGGCAAAATCATTTCCATTCAAGTAGAAGTGGTAGATGCCCCTTTAGATTACAATCTCCTCCTAGGACGAAATTGGTTCTATGCTATGACTGCTATTGCTTCAACAGTATTCCGAACTGTCCAATTTCCACATCTAGGGAGAATCGTTACTATTGACCAGCTTGATTTCTGTATGTTGGATGTTACTACCTCTATGGCTAATAACATCCCCATGTTAGGCCAGTCCCCTCCTCCTTACCAGTCGATTGGGGTAATCATGTTGAAGGATTCATCCCTCATGGGAGTTTTTCCATCCACTCCTCCTAGCACGGATTTTGCGTCAGTCAATATGATCGCCTCATTTGATTATGAGCCTAAGGGCCACTATGTTGTTGAGTCTACCTCATTAAGTCCACACGAAGCTATGTATGACGCCATTCAAACCTCTTCCGATGATCTTCATCTAGTGGCTTCAGATCCTTACCATTTACCGTATTGGTTAGAACCTTCTCTTCCCACTCTATATTATCCCTCTGAGACTTTTCCTTTCGACAAGTCCATTATTGAGATCATGAGCATGGATGAATCCATTTGGGAGGATCACCATCATAGATCCATGTTCCTCCCCAACACCAGTTCGGTTAACCATGATTTTGCATCCTTGTTTCTTACTGATATTGTCAACGTTCCCCAAATTCCTATATTGTTGCAACATACAGATTCTGAAGGAAACCTTTGCAACATTACTTAGACGTTCCCCAAAGGAAAAAGGCCATGATTCTGAAGGAAACCTTTGCAACATTTGGAAAATTGCATGGAACTTATTGAAATGGATGTGGAACTAATTGCAATGGATGCAGTAGCAAATACATATTTGGAAAAAGCCCTTTATTAAGAATTTTGGATCATCAAGCAGTGCAAGTAGATACAGGGGAACTTCTGAGCAAGGGGCTTAGAGTGTGAAGGAAAAAACAAGGATGCAACATATAGTGGGAATGGAAGATCTGGGGCCAGAGAGGGAAATTCATGAGATTAGAAGGCATGAGATTTCTAAGATGCGTTAAGCATAGATGACAAAAGGCAGTTATAGGATCAGAGGGAATCATTGCAAAAAAAATGAATCAATACAGGAATTCAAAGAAATTCATAATTTAAAGAATAATATATCAGTATTTCAGGTATATTTGATGAATAGCATACTGGTATTTAGAGCAATAATCCAAGGATGCGTGGACTAAAACTGTTAAACAAACTAATAATCTCCAAAAAATTTGTTTGTCTCAAAATGCCTAGAAATAACCCCATTGCTTGTGATTAAGAAAATATGGAGACCGGTAAAAGTAAGAGTGAATACAGATATCCCCGCCGCAGCCTCGCGCTTCCTCCCATTGCGCAGGTTCAACCGACGGCAACAATGAAAGAAGATTATGATCTCCGAACTGAGCAATAGAACTGAGCAATAGAAGGAGTGCTACAAAATTAGAAACCAAGGGTTGCACTATAGCTGAACTAATGAACAGGGGTTCATATTTTTCACCCCTGTGAGTTTGATGCAGGAGAATCCGGCTAACCATTTCAAATTCCAAGTTCAATGTTAGATCAAGCCAGGAAGGGGTATCCACATTTTGAGTTAATAGTCCCTAGACTATTAAATTGTAAATAACTTATGTTTTTATGAAATTTCTAGATAGTGATGAGTCATTATACTTAGTCATAGTTTGTTAGAGCAGTAGAAATAATGGAGGGTCATGACTCCCTATGTGGAGATCAGCCATTGAACTGTTTGTTTGGACATCGACATTTTTCCTTATGCATGGTAGTGTCTATTACAGAACCGACTCAAAGGGGGAAGTAACAGCTTAGGATAAATAGATAAGTTTGAGAAGTATTAAGGGTTCTGCTTTCAGGGTGAGGATTGCAAATTTGTAGAGGGAAGAACAGACTGTGTCTGTGTCTATTTGTAAATGGGTTGCAAAGACTGAAAGAGAGCCAGTTGTGTGTGTTTCTTTCTGTTATTGTTTAATAAAAATATCAACAGTGTGTGTTGCAGTATTATTAACTTAAATGTATGCATTGTTGTGAATGGTGTCGCTGTGCAGAGCTGACTATGGTGGTTTTCTGAACATCAGCGTGTTTTCATGAAACTGTTGACTCAAATGCCAAATTGATGCTTGAATGAACTAAAGTATAGGTATATGCATACATAGGGGTGCTAGGTTGACAAATCATGTAAGCTAAAGGTTGGATTGATAGACCTTTGATCAATCCACACCCAAATCCAATTTTTCGGCCTTAACGAGTTTTGCAGAAAATAGACGCCGGAGATCGAGGCCGTAGAGGAAAATCCAACGGTGGGAAAAATTGCGGAAAAAGGTTTGCGGGTGAAAAGTTACGAAGGATTAACTTTGGGAAGTTGGCATCCTGCATCCTGTAACCCAATTTTGGGAAGGTCGTTTCGGAACGAAAGTTTCGAGGGAGCAACTTTGGGAAGTTGGCATCTCGCATCCCTCATCCTGTGACCCAATTTCAGGAAGGTTGTTGCGGAAAGAAATTTGTGGAGCGCAACGTTGGGTGTCCAAGATCCCTCATCTCGTAACCCGATTGCGGAAACTTCGTTGCAGAAAGGTGATTGCGGAGGCAAAATTGCGAGAAGGCAATTTTAGGGGGGGAATTTCGTGTTTAAAGCTAAAATTGGAGATCATGTCAAGTGTAGGACCCTAAATATCCTAGAGGTGTTGGTTGGGTTGGTTTTGGTCCGAGCCCCTGCACCAACATCCCATAATTTGAATCGCACTAAGGTTAAAAATGATGCCATGGTTCCATACCAATCAAAAGGAGGTGAAGTAAACTATGCTCAATTTATGGTATTTCAAGGTGATAACATAGGAAAAATACATACCAATTCCGATAAGAAGAGCTACTCTATACTACAACCACTCAATCAACCCCTCAACAAATTGGTCTACTAAGAATCTCATCATATTAAATCCAAAACTAAATCTCAACTCTGGGCCTATTGTTGAAAATCTACCTTGCACTGTAACTCTAAGATCCACAACTAATCTAAAAAAGGGAACCACCATGCTATTGTTTTGAAACTCTAATCATAGTCGTCCACTATCAGACTCTATTCGCATCCTCCCCTCCTGAATCTCCCAACTAAGAAATCTATGAAAATTGATTCTACCACTATGGATAATGGCCTACATAGGCATCCAAGTGAAATATATTTTTATGCTTCCATACTCTACATTGAATACAGGAAAAAGAAAGTATGTCTAAATAATTAGCCATGACTCTCGGTTTCTCATGAACTCTAACGATCCCCTCAAGAGATAGCTCCATCTCTCCTACTATCCTATCAACAACCTAACTAAAACAACTGAGTCCAGCAAAGATCTTAGGGTCCCAAATGAACCTGAGGAATGAAGAGTGCCTACTACACCTCATAGTATCCACAAAAGGAGCCTCTTGTAGTCTCCCAAGCCACCCAGTAGGAAAACATTGTATCTGTCCATTAGAAGGTCTCCCACCTAGGAAACTAATCCTCTACTCCACATGGGCATGCTCCTTAAAGTGATGGTTGTCTCTACCTCCTATGCTTACTACTAAACTATCAAACCAAGTAATACCAAGATCCCATTGTCAATGCTTCACCCCTCAAATAATCATTGTCAGCTGGAACAATCTATTACTCTGAAGGATGTCAGGATCCCACCACCAAATTGGAATTTAATCACTCCCAATGCTAATTCAACCCTCTTTGAGCCTCTCCATCATAACATAAATTTCCTCTTATGTAATATACACATTTTTCATATGTATTACATCAATTTCATTGGTCCCATCCAACTGAATTGGATGAAATCCCCATGTCCTGCCATGTATAATGAAGGAATCATATAACAATAATATATGCCTTTGTTGCTTCTCACAAGACTGGATACTAACTGGTATGTTGTGACCGCAATGTGTATCCAACTCTTTCATACATCTATCCACCAAATCCATGGATGTGTAACCTCCTCTACTAGCTGGTCCAATAAAGTGTACACATATGTCTCCTCCATAACTAAGTCTCTATCCCATAAAGGTTGCTCATGATCGTCCTAAATAAAAACAAGTACTTTTCAACATTCTCCATGTCAACTCTCTCCTCAAGTACCTGGAAATATAAAATCCCCCCATGCTCAACCCCCACATGAGGCTCCTCCATCAAACCATGACTGCAATCAACCATATACAAGTAGTTGTTTGAAGTGTAGGAGGATGAGTGTGATCTCCAAAACTCCCTACGACGATGTTCAACCTCCATATCATATTCTTGAAGTGATTTTTTTGTTCTCTTCAAGGAATCATGGGTGATCTCAAGCTCATGGATGAACCTGTCAACTTCACCTTCTTCTTCTTGTAATGCACAATGGTACATATCAGCAATCCTAAGGAGATGGTCTCTATTGGAAAGCAGGTGTATGTAGTTAGTCTTCATGGATTCCACTGCCTTTCGAATTGTCACCAAGTCTGTAAGGGAATATTATTTTTCCAAACCATCAACTATCTTTGAATCTCTCCAACAACAATTTGAAACCAAGGAATTAGTTTCATAAAAATATTTCATGGATGTATTAATTTCTTCTCCATTTACCTTCAGTTTCCTGCTAGAAAATGTGGTTCATGTGAATAATCCTCTTCAACAATATTTTATTATTTGCTTCCATATTTTGTGCAATTTACAATAGCTTCATAATGAATCTATAATGGTGTATGTATGGATAAGTTTTGTTCTTCCTCAAAATCTGATACAAAATATGCTTCTGCACCACCATCCTCATCAAAACACATTCTTTCATAAAGCTCCTTTGTCAAAACCCCAAATTTTCCGAAAAATTTAAATTTTTTAAAAAGCATATAAATCTTCATAAATGAAGTAAACTAATTATTTAATTAGTTATATGTTACTGAATTCATTATTTGTATCATCTATTTGGTTATGTTATTGATAGAACAGTTATTTTCATTTTACTGACTCGATTTTCTTTGCGACCACAAGGTGGGACTGTCATGAAAATCTGGGCTTACTTAGCTTTCGAGCTAATGCAGAAAGTTTTCCTGTTCTTACAGACTACAGGTAAAAGTTCAGGTGCTGCTTGTCAAAATTCTAAAGTATTTAAATACAAGTTCGTCGTAAATAAAAGCTCAGTAAAGAAAATAAACGCCAACAATTTCCAAAGCGTAAAGAGGTAAACTCGTTAAACTGTCCTTCTTTCTAGTAGAAGTAAAATTATAGTTCTTAATGATTACTGAACTATTTGATATCTATCATAGACATCAAGTGTAAAAATGCCTTATTAATTCTTTACAAACAGAGTAAGAATGGCAGAGTTATAAAATCAATGGTTTAACTTCAATTGAGCCAAAATACATTCACATCGTAATGTGTATTGATAAGGGGTTGTGTATTACTGTATCCATTTTCGAACTTTGAAGTTTAAAGGGTCTATATCTTTATTTCAAGCTGCTCTTTTAAATGTAGAAGTACTAGTGTTGATGCATAGTATTTTATTTACACATAACCTGTTCAGAGAAAATGGTTTGGTTAGTGTTACTAACCATCAAAAGGATTATTTATTATTAAAACCTAATAGTTACTAAATGTTTAACACCTTTGTTTACTTATTTAGATGTTTGCACAACCACTGCTCTAAAGCATAACCAAAACTTATCTTTAGTAAGATAGATATCTTACTATATTTAGGTTTTATACCATCCTTTTCATAGATAACAAAAGGCATGACCTCAATGGACTACAATAATTGAAAGAAAAATATATCAAGATAGTTTTATGGCCCAACTTTTATATTGATGGATTTCATGTCAAGAGATTGGTAGCTTAATCTTTGTCATTATTGGTTAATAACATTTGTTTTAAGCACTACATTCACCAAAATAACTGTTATTATTTTCTTTTGTATCTTATTTCCAAACTTTACCATTTTAATAAATACAACAAGGCCAATAAGGTTAACATTAACAATAGGATAGCTTCCTTAGTTTGGTTCTATAAACCTCCATGATATCAACCATTAGTATATGGTTACAATAAAGTTAGTTGAACGATTACTAGTTGTAAGCAATATTCTAACTTAAACATAAATGTTATTAATTCCTTCTATAACCAAGTTGCAAGTCTTATTGTTATCAAGATGGTAATTTTTTTTATGAAAGAATAACTGCATACCTAGTTGGAGAGGTCATGAAAAGACCACGCTATGATTTATATAATATTACACTCTATTTAAGTTTATAGATACCATAATCATAATGAAAAGAGTCGTAATACTTCCCATGCTTCCGATGATTGATATGGCAAGTGTTTATAGTAATGATTTATAATTTACTATTTAACTTGTATGTTAGGTTGACCAAGGAAACGATGATTATGCTGGAACCTTCGAATAACAAGGAAATGGGAATATTGATACTCGTGGAAGAAGTTCTCCGGGACTATACACTCGAACCCACATCTTACAAATTATTTATCTAGGTAACGTGGCGTTGTTGTGGCCATGTGCTGCATGGTTATAAATGACTCTCCTTCAAACCCTAATATTATTATCCTTTCCATGGTTTTCGGCCTCCTGCCGCTCTGTAATGGTGCTGGTGCACCCTTGTCGTGCCGCTCCTCTGCATTAGTATTCTCCCAGCTTGTTGTCTTTTCCTTTCGCTCATTGAGAGCTCACTATGCATACTCATAGAGCAGAGTTTTAGACCTTTGACTCTATTGGCAAAGAGTTGGGTTAATTTTCTCCAAATTAACCTTCCCTACTCACTCGGTTCAGTGTTTTTAATAGTATGTCTGGCCTTCAATTCTTCTTTGGTTCAAAAATAGTGACAGACGTGCCCTCGTGATTTGAAGTCTTGCTAGTCTAGGGTTTGTAGTAAAATAAGTCTTCCTGTTAGGAACCATTGCGGCATAGGTATTTCTGCTCGCTTGGTTGTGGCTCTCTTTCTCTGTCGCAGTTGGTTAACACTGTTAGTTATCCCTTCTGTCTTGTAGTCAATGTAAGTTTGGCTCCTCCTCGCGTTGGTGGTCACGCTTCTCTTCATGGGAGACTACGTCTCCGTAACGCCTTGAGGTAAGACAACTATCAACAGTTTAATTATCTCTGCAATGTCATTTATATATTGTTTTTTTTTTGCTTGTTGAATACGATATTAACATCATCGTTCCTCTCTGCTCACAGGTGTTGGCTTGTCACCCTCTGTATAGTTTGTGCGAGGCTGCAGCAGTCAGTTGCTAGTCATGGGTAAGCCTGGTTTTACCATGGCTCTTTCTCCTTGTTTGGTCCCTTTGGGATATTTGTGGTTTGCTGCATCGTGGCTTGCAACCCTTGCAGTTTTGGGTTCAAACTGGTTAACCTGTTCACCGTTGTTTGTTGAAGTAACCCCTTGCTCGATGCAAGGTCTTCGGCTTAGGCTGTGATTGTAGCACTTAGTTTTTTTGTTTATAAAACTATGTAAATATAACGAAGGGAAAACGGGTTGTTTAAACCTTAAACTGTTAGTTGTTAAGGGATGCCGAGGGCATTGGAAGAGTTTCAGACTCTTGAGTTATTCTCTGTTGTAAATTTTGGATTTGAAGGGTTTTACCCTAATCTTGACAGTATTTAATGATATTTACAGCTGCTTTATCTATCCTTATATCATAAAGTGTTACTATAATTTTGTTTAATTGTTAATTACAAGGAGTAATGATTGATTATGCTCAGTAGGTCGGGCATGATATTACTCTGATGGTTATTTTCTGTGTGTTAATGCACTTGATTTTTACCCACAATAATTTTATAAATTATTCTAGGGTTTTCCTGTACATTACTTTCTTATGAGTTTACTTTATTTACGAGAGTTATATAATTTATATCCTTCGAAACATAAGGTCTTTATGTTTTAAAGAAATTCTTATGTAACTGTCAGTAAATTTTTGAGTGCAAAATTTATATTTTAATTTCAGGTTTACAATACTGAGATAAGAACATTTCTTATTTACATGTTAATAATGTTCTTATAATTATATATTCATTTGCAGGTAAATAATATCCTTATAATTACTGTACTAAATATCTTATAGTAATACTCTATGTATTCTATGTTGTCTTGTTTATGTTATAAATTAATATTTATAAAATAAATGTAAAAGAACTATCTATGTTCTACACTGTTAATATCTTAAAAAGTATAGGTTAGCAGTTGTATGATTTTGTTTAAGCTTAGCTAGATAGAACAGAAATGAATGAATAACCTATATTACTTTCCAAAAGTAAATTCTGCTAATAACTAAATTACTTGTAGAATTAAATCGAGATTCTAGCTATTCTTTCTTCACTTTGAATATTATACTTGCAGTAGTTAAAACTGGAAAGAAGTAGTCTATAAAGCATCTTTATCTAATTTAATCCTTCTCTAGTTAACTATTATACTCTTCTTTTAAATTCAATTAAACAATGAGATTACTGAAAGTAACTACTGTATCAAAAACTATTTTATCTACTCCTTGATGCTACTGTCAGTAAATAATATAAATTCTTCCCTGTTTCTAATAAGCTGACAATCCCAAATCAAGTTTTAACACTGCTACCGGTATAAAAGATATTTCTTCTGACAATAAAATAAAAGACAAATTATATAATTTCTACTAACATTCTATTCTGCATTTTCATCATACTATCTTTATTTATAAATTTCACCCCTGTGCTGGAGTACGGTCTGGTCCCTCCAGATGAGGAAAAACATAGGTGGGGTTTTTGTTTTTCATCAAGGTTCTGATACTAAACAAGCAAAAAACAATTTCTTACTAAACCATCTAAATATTTACACCATAAGCTACAAACATGACATTCAATCATACATAGATATTAAAAAGAAAGATTATTAGATGGCAAAACCTGTTCTTGAGCTTGGACAACAACAACAATGGGAGTTCGTTCCTCCCTACCAACTCCTGGAGAGCGCTCAAACAGCGACTCCTCAGGACCCCCGAGCTTTCCCTGGTCTCCCTGGCTGGAACTAGGTGTAGCAATAAATCAAGTACCAGTCCTCAGACTCAATACAAACCCTGAACTTATCAGTAAATTCTCTTAGCTAGCCAGCTGTATCAGACCAAGTTACTACAGATTGTCTCTCAAAACACCTTCCTTACAGTTTTTCCCTTTTCCCCAATGACTTGCTTGAAGAGCATTCCTCCTGAATGATTCTTCTCCTCGAAAATATCTAAGCAACCCCAGCTCTATTCATTAGGTACTTTTAAAAGATTGCCTAGGTCTTTTTGGGTTAGTTGTCATTTATTGAGCCACCTGCTCTAATCCCACTTTCTTGGGGGATCATGACCCCAAATGTAGGGAAGTTTCCACCTGCAACATAGGAAGTGTTTGAGGATGCCGCCACTTGTCTTTTTCCCTCCACCTAGTTCCTTCCACCAGTTTGACCAGTACACTCTTATTAATAGCTCTTCCATGCTGTTGTCTCCATTTTTTATTTATTAATAATAAAATATTCAAAATTACATTCCACTTCTTTTGACTCTGCTGAGTCATCAGTTCCTACTTAGCATTAAATTCAACATAATTTCTTAGGAAATATAATTAAAACAATTAACGTTATTTTACAAAATTGGGGTATGTGACATCCTTAATAGTGATCTCTAATTCACCAACATAGAAGCTTGAGTACCCTTCCATTTTGCAACCATATTTTGGAAGTGTTATGTTCACATATTATAATGGCTGAGATAAAAAATAAGATTTCATGTGGCATGAATCTAGAGCACATAATGCATCTTCAACATCCAAATAAACATTAGAATATTCTACAATACAATTATCTACACGTGGAAGGGATGTTATCTCATGGTTATGCAAAGAAATAAGACTACTGCAAAAATCAGAATTTTTTCCATACCTTGGTGTCACATATTCATCATTCCCATGTGGTTGATCAGTGTGGGCATGATGCTCCAATTTGTGTTCAATCAGAAGACTCAAGGCTATAATTTGTGAGTCCCATTGATCCAATTTCTTGTATGGTTGTGGTGAGTTTGTGAACATGGATTCAAATTACTTGGGTCTCCCACATTATGGATGATTATTGTTCTCCTCATGGTCATCTAAAGGTTGAAAAATGACATAAAATTTAATGCCCTCTAAACCAATATTATTATAGGAACCTTTGGATGCTCCTTTCCTAGAGAAACCAAACATTTTCTCCACAAGTTTTACGTAGAGAATTCTGGTAGTAAGACTTGACATTGCTGAAAATTATGCTCTAACTCCTATCATGTATTATAAAATTTCTCCAATTAATTTTCATTAAATTTTCCCGCTCAATATTTTCCTCCTTAATGGGTGATGTAAGAAGGAAAATGGGTAACATTCCATCGTCTACAATTCTAGACATTGAAGAAACTTCCTCTTCAACGTTGTATATGTTTTCACAAAAAGGATGGTCAAACTAATATGAACAATTCAAGCCTTAATTTATGGTTTCATATCCTTCATTGTCTTCCAGGAAAGGAATTAAACCATCTTCAAAATATGATTATTCCCATGTTAAACTCTCCTCAAGCTCCCATGCAACTGGTTGCAACCTCATCTCTATAAAAATTTCAAGAATGTTTTTCTTTAGTTCCCACAGTTATTAAGGAACATTCTATTAGACCATTGTAATATCTCCAATCTAAAAATCAGAGATATTAGCTCCGCTTTAATTCCATACAATCGAATATGGGAATACTAGTTCAAATTTGGACCCCAAATACACTAAATTTCCAAGCTCTTCCAAACCACTCCTAATCCACATGAATTTTTCCTAACAACCTCAAATTGAATCAAACACATCCAAACCAAGACAAATGACACACTTTCATACTCCATAGAACTTTCATGGATGTTTTGAACACTAAAACTCAAGTCCAACGTACATTTCTAACTAGGGGAGCGAAAGCATAAATATGAAGATTAACTGACCAGTAAAATGTTCATAACTTGGGCATATGTAAACATTTTTATATGAAATAAAAATCATTTCCTAGTGGAAATGATTCCCCCAATGCAATGGAATAGTTTTCAAAACCTTAAAAAACTCAGAAATTGTCGAGACAGAAAGTGAATTCCGACCCCTTTACACATGTACAAGATTGAGAACAACCACAACCATAGAACTTCCAAGTACACTCAAAATAATTCCAAACGCTCTCAAATAAATAAAAATGGATTGTCAAAATATAAAAAGGACTCTTATGAATGTTTGAGGACCATATATCAAGTTTACACTAGCATACATTAAAACATTTTCTCATAGATTAAATTGTTCTTGAATATTGAACAACATATGGGGAATAACAATGTGTTTTTTTATTATGAATAGAGGATTTACAGATAGTATATTTATGGATTCCACAACAACTCTAAATACATAGAAATAACTGATGCAAAGAGATTAGAAATGGCCGCTACAAAACCACTGATAAGAGAGGGAGAGTTATTGATCCAAATGGTGATTCCCTTCCACCGTTAAGCCCTCCATAAGCAATATTTTGACCCCAAAATTCAGATATACCACATATAGTGCACCCTCCATAAAATATTAGTGATATACATCCATTATATCATTCCTCATGATATTTGGACAGCCACAAGTGTTTCTTCCTCAAGCAAAAATCACCACAAACTATGTGCTCTAGAAGCACCACAAATTCACACTACTTCAACTAGAACTTGAACACACCTTCAATATTTCAACCCGAGTAATGTAGATGATCATAAAAACCTACACTACAAATCTATAGAGAAATATGAAAGTGTTAGTATTATAATCCTCCCTTGTCCAATTCGGTCAATTATGTCTAAATCAGGAGTCCTTTCAGTCTATTTTTATTCACCAGCACAATTGGGTCCACTTGTCCTAATTGGGGTACATGTACCAGTTACTAAAGTGTGGGGAACACTAATTGAGGCCAACTACCATTGATTTCACTTGCATGCATCAGTTTAGGAGCCTCCTAGATCAATCCCTACAAATTAGGAGCCACTGGGAGTGCCGACACCAACCTCCATTAGTTGAGTTCAGTTGGTGACTATTCAAGCTTAGTTAGGAGTCAGTTACATTCAATTCTACTCAGTTAGTGCTAGGTTTGCATGGTTGCATGCAGATGAGGTGCATTTACTCACCTACCTCAGTCAGTTAGACTAGTTAACATTGAATTAGACACTAGAGCTTGGATTTTGAACTCCAATAGTGATTTAGACAAGGTCAGTTAACCATTCAGTCAAGTAGAGTCAAACCAATTTGAATTTCCTCACATGGATTCGAATTGCATGAGGCTACTTAGCCATTTTACTTCATTGTAATTAATTATCTAATTAATTTTGATTAATGAAAGCATTCACAGCTACAAGCCATTTTTGCACTGTTTCATTCGTCAATTTCTGAGTAAAATTATATGATGTATCTTGTGAGTTGTGTGTTTGTCCACAGATCTATGTGCTTAATTTAATATGGTATCAGAGCCTTGGCAGGACAAGGCACTTCTCCTACTATAGATTCATACTTGGATCAAAAAAAAATTTGAACAAAATTGCTCCTTCCAGTATTGCACCAGAAGCGGAGAATTTACCACTTAATATCCCAAGTAAAGGAATTGTTGATCAAGCTTGCTTAATCAACTATGATGGGTGTGATGAAAATTCCAAAAGTTCAGGTTGTCGACCTTATTTTGTCTATTTGATTGTGTGATTTATAGGTTTATTAGTATCATTCACTACATTCACTACAAGCAACTCAGTCTCCTTAACTGCATTTGCTACAGCAGCTCAATCTCCTTCACTGCATTCAAAATGGCCCCTCCAATGGAGCTTCTCACTCCTTTCAACTACCACTAGTGGAAGGATGACATGGAGATGCAGCTTCGCTCCAAAAGACTCTTCAGACTCACAATGGAGACAGAGGCAGAGCCAGTACATTATGTTGACAAATAAAAGTACTGGAATAGGCTTGATGAAGCATATGGATGCTTGTGCCTCTCAATCTCTCGAGATATTCTCTTCCACATCAAAGGATTGAAGACTACCAAGGAGGTTTTGGATAATCTTTCTTCCCTGTTTGATAAGCAGGATGACCTGAGGATATATCAGCTAGAGAATGAGCTGGTTTCTCTTCATCCATCCAACTTCAAAACACTGAATGACTTATTCACCAAATTCAAGAATCTAGTGCTCCAGTTGAAGCTGTGCAAGGTTGAGAAGGAGGATGATCAACTCATCCTTTCCATTCTCTCAAAACTTGGTGCGGACTACTCACTCTTTGTATCAACCTTTCATTCGGTGAATCTCACTACTCGAAATTGGAGGATGCCTACTCTTAATTCCTTCATTGAATCTCTCACTCAGGAGCATGACAAGTTTATCCAAATGGGGATCATTTGATCTTTCAGAGATCAAGCACTAGTTGCGGGAGGACCTACAATAGCAAATGATAAACAAAAGCAAAAGGATGAGTCTCCTATGGAGAAAGAGTATTCAAATGAGCCTTCAGGTTCAAAGAGAAGCAAGAAGAATGGAAAAGGAAAGACCCTATGTTCTTACCGTGGAAGGGGATTTCATCCAGAAAGCTCTTGTATAAGAAGAACAATTGATGAGATGGCTCTTCTTATGAATAAACATAACATTACTGTACCTACTAGCACAAGGAAGGTTGACCATAGAGAAGAAATTGAAGAACATGAAGAGACATGCCATGCATTGAAGGCTATTTGTTCAACAACACATGCCTTCCTCATTGATTTTGGAGCTTCCAATCATATGGTTACATCCAGAGAATAATTCTCTTCCTTGTAGCTTTTGATGGTCCTAGTATTCAGATGGGTAATAAAAATCAAATTCAAGCCAAAGGGAAGGGTTCTATCAAGCTTGAGCATGGAAAGTTCAAACATGTGCTTTATGTGTCCTCCTAAGCTGCAAATATGTTATCTGTATACCATATGACTTATATTGGCTCTCCAAAGTGAGTGATATTTGGTCCTGATTCAGTGGAGATCACATATATCTCTACTGGGAACATCATAGCGAAGGGTGTTGCAAATCATGCCTTCAAGGTATATGAGTTCTCACACTGCATGCCATTTTCAGAACTAGTGCACTCTCAGCAGCCACTTGAAAGGGAGGGTAAAAAAATTCCATCTACTTCTTTTGCAGTTTCCACTAGTATTGTAGAACCAACTGTATTAATTTATGATATTGAGATTCAGGGTGATTCAAATCTAGATCCAGTCCCTACTCCCAAGCGGGAAGCTAGGAAGATGACTGGAAATCCATCTGATGCTCAGAAGACAAAGAACCTTGCGCTATGTCATGCAATCTTACCTCCTTTAGAGAGATGCAACAAACTCCCTGTGACATGCTACATGGAAAGGGATGATCAGTTACACTGCCTTCAGAAGAATAGAGTGGATCATACACCTCTTTATCCATAAAGAGGAAAAAGTTACATTCCTCCTTCATTCCATCATCATTTTGGGAGAAGATGGAGAAATCTACATGCCAGGCCCTAGGATACCTATGCACAGAACATCATGCATGTTGCTTCGCTACATCACAGAGATGAAGGTTGCAACAACATATTTTCAAGTTTTTCAAACTTGAATCCTGATTCTATCTGCTTAGTTAGAGGGGGGGGGGTTTCCCATGTGGTTTTTTCCCCAGCTCCTTGTATTGAGTAGTTACTTTAATTGTTATAATGGGTGACCTATGGTCTAGTTACCAGGGCCCACAAATTGTCCAAGTTAGCATTCAGGGGGGGTGTTAGGATTATAATCCTCCCTTGTCCAATTTGGTCATTTATGTCTAAATCAAGAGTCCTTTCAATCTATTTTTATTCACTAGCACCATTGGGTCCACAATTAACCAGTTATTAAAGTGTGGGGAACACTAATTGAGGCCAACAGCCACTGATTACACTTGCATGCATCAATTTAGGAGCCTCCTAGATTAATCCCTACAAATTAGGAGCCACTGGGAGTGCCAACACCAACCTCCATTAGTTGAGTTCAGTTGGTGACTAGTCAAGCTCAGTTAGGAGTCGGTTACATTCAGTTCTAGTCTGTTACATTCAACTCTACTCAGTTAGCTCTAGGTTTGCATGGCCGCATGTAGGTGAGGTGCATTTACTCACCTACCTCAGTCAATTATACTAGTTAACACTGAATTAGACACTGGAGCTTGTATTTTGAACTCCAATGAACTCCGATAATGATTTAGACAAGGTCAGTTAACCATTCAGTAAAGTAGAGTCAAACCAATTCGAATTTCCTCACATGGATTTGAATTGCATGAGGTTATTTATCCATTGTACTTCATTGTAATTAATTATCTAATTACTATTTATTAATGAAAGCATTCACAGTTGCAAGCCATTTTTTCACTGTTTCATTCTTCAATTTCAGAGTAAAATTGTATGATCTATCTTGTGAGTTGTGGGT